>JAPYZD010004267.1:0-13800 GCA_030522725.1 Ichneumoninae sp. B BG-2022a
AAATGCGATTTTACAAATAAATGCGATTTTACAAATAAATGCGATTTTACAAATAAATGCGATTTTACAAATAAATGCGATTTTACAAATAAATGCGATAGTAAAGTATTGCCGTACGCTGTACGCTACTATTTATTTTATTTTTGTATTTTCCATCATAATCCTTCTCGGGTTTTTACGTAACCCGTCCCTGTCCCCCATATCACTCCCTACCCGCACTTCACTAAGCTAATCTGACTTCCAGTGCGTCCGCAGCCGACTTAGCTACACTGCACCGCATTTGCCGAGGACACGGGGATACTGCGGAAAACCCGTGTCGGTACAGACGGCCCTGTATTTTTCTGATTCCTCGATGTTTTAACATCAAGAACTCAGAAAAACTGGCCTGCCGCTCAACATTCGACGTGCAAACCGGTGTGGGGGGGGGTCTCCGATCCATCTACTGGACGCAAGTAAAGCTGCCTGACTCGGGAGACCGCCGAAGCCACACATCGACCGTGCACCTAACGCTGTCGGTAGCTGTACACTACTATAGTATTTATAAAAATCTCGGCTACGAACGAAGTTTCCAGATGTTGCTGACGCTTACGCCACGATATATTTCTTTGATACCGACAGCGGTGGATGCGCGGTTGATGTGCGGCTTCGGTGGTCCTCAGAGTCAAGCTGAATCATTCGCGGTCAGTACTTAGATGGATGACCCCCTAGCCGTGCACTAACTGGCGCATTGAAACCGTTTAGCGAGAGGTCGAATTTTGAGGATTGATGTTCATACTCGAAGTATCGAATACAAACATCAAGACTCAGTTGAAACGACCGGCTGTATTGGCGCAGGTTTTCCGCAGTTTCCCTGCACCCTGGTGCAAATGCGATACAGTATGGGGGGTAACAGCGACTGCGGCCGTGAATTTCACAAATGATTGAAAGTCGAAAAAAAATTGAGACGAGAGTACTGGCTGGATGGCACACAGAAGCTAAGACCTTAAATAGGTGATAAAAAAAAATATATATATATATATTTAACGAATATCGTACGCGATTATCCCCGGTAAGCGGTCTTGAAGCACCGCTCGGACGGTAGAACATTTGACGGACGTACAAACGATCGACTTCGGGACTTTAATACGAACTGACGTGTGACGCACAGTACGACAGCAGATCTTGAACTAATAAATTAGCCCAAGTTCCGTTCTTTTTATAATCGGTCTTCCTTTTATTTCCGCGAAACGTTACGCGCGTTATTCATTCGCGCGGATGTTACAATATATATACATACATACATACATATATGTCTTTGATAACACACGTTCTCAAGTTTCTCGGTAGCCGGTAACGGGATCTCAACTTTATCACACCATCTCGATTACCCAGATCGTATATATGGTCTTCGAGTGATTGATGTGTCTTGAGGGTTCGTGAGGTCGCGAACCAAACTTTTGCAAGAGAAAGTTAAAAGTTTTTTTTTTTTTCTTTGCGAATAGATGTTAGATACGGACACGATCAAGCAAGGCTATTTCTTGTTACGAGAAAAGCTATGTCGAATTCCATTTAATGCTGGGCGATAGATTGTTTTTTTAAGCGTAGGAACCATGTTGTATAATCTTAAAGATCGATCGGAAATCGGTAGTAAATGATGCTGTAAAAATTCATGTTCAGCAGAATATCATCTAGAGGATTTGAAAAAAATGTGATGTACGAATCGTGAAAAAGCTTTGTACATTTAACAAACATTAGTTATCCGCAAACGTCCACAAATTTTATCTCGTCAGTGTTATCATGTTTTTGTCAGTGAACCGTATTTTTAACTAAAACATTATAAAATTAATAAGAAAAATAATAGTTAGAGCAACAAGAAAAATACCATTATGTTGATAAGAAAAAGAATTGTAACTGTTTGTGGACAACTAATGTTTGTTAAGTGTACAAATAATTTGTATTGTGTGGATTAATCGTGGCGACATTAACTGCGACCGTCCAAATTACCCGGACACTAAGGACGATATTGCTTCACCTCTCGAAAATGGATATATCCTTTGAACTTGATCGCCAATATGGCCAGTAAAACATTGCTTCGACGTCCGCAACACTAAAAATCCCGCAATTTTCAAGCAAAATTTTGATAACTTTGGTATTGAATATAAGACAAAAATTTAGTTAAAATTTCGTCGAGAATACAGGATAAAATACTTATTATATACCCGATCGTGTCAAAAAATGGAATTGAAAATAGAAGTGAAAAAAGATATTTAAAAAGCTTACAGCCAATAGTTCAATGGTATTGTTTATATGCACATTAAAATGCATGCACGCCCCAGCGTCATTCGTTATCTTTTTAGAAAGATACACCGAGTGGCCATGTCACACGGTGAGCTATATCACCCGGAATAATTCTATATGTAAAACGTCGTGAAGCTAGCGTTGGCTCCGACATCGCACAATAACGAAGATCAATCTTTACGCCTGAATGGATACGGATGAGTGGATCACGTACCAATAAAAGTGTCACACAATGCTTTATTTGATAAAGAACTGCTCGAAAATCAACTTTTTCTCGACTACGCTAAAAAGGCCCTATTTTATGCGTGCAACGGGGGTGGAAAGTGGCCGATTCTTGACAGGCAAAAAAGTGATTTTATATATTAATTTTGCTAAAATTTTTAACAGGGTACGTAGCTTCGATCAAAGACATTTGCCTATTTGACAAAGATTGGATCGCACGAAGCATTCTGTCTCAAGCTGACCATCATATCTCGGTGTAAGCAAAATTTATTCATGCATTTTTTCAAAATCGTTCAAGGCTACGACATTATCATTAAAAGTATTTCGAATAATTTCAAGCCGTTGGAACACAGCAAAAAGATTGAAAACATTCTCGAACAGAAGTGATAATTATGAAAATATCATACAAATTTCGCAATGATTTATTGATACAGGAAAAAACTCCGTTGTAACTAATTAACTTACACGCCGCTTCGAGGGTCAACCCTCTCAATTTTCTAAATTTTGTCATGATACTGTGTGCCTATTAAAAAAAAAAAAAATGGCACGTTTATGAATCCAATTCTTGTCATGCTTTAATGAATCGGATCGACTTAAATTTGCATTATTTAAAAAATTTATTTATTTTTAGTACACAAACGTACAGTAATCTTCAGTCAAAAGTTTGCAGTTACGATCGAATGACTCCTGGCAAGCATGGAGTCGCTTCTCTAACATCCTTAACGCGTTTCACATTCGCCTTTCCCGCATTGTTTTGTCTGAAGCCACTGAGCGGGTTGTTACGTAATCCGACAAGAAGAACCAGTTATCGTAACAACTCGGATGCGCCGTTGAAGCGGCTATATACGTAAGCAGAGATACAAAATTCTCGCAGATAGAAAAGATCCACGCCTGCGGCGACTTATAGTCCAGACGCCAGACGTGGTTCTGTATGCAATCCGAGGTCGCCGAAATGACTTCGTTGGATTCAGTCGAATTTGACTTCCCGATCACGAATATATAAGGTGTTTTGCGCAAATCCCGATCGCTTAATTGTCAATCGCAATTGTTTATTAACAAAATAAGTTATTGTTTTTTTCACTTCGGATATTTTTTTTCGTATACTGTGGTCGATTCTGAGTCAAAAAGGTTGTATGAAATTTTACTCTATAATCTATAGATTCGGAGCAATAAATTGGTGAAAGTTGCAATTAGGTAAAAATTGGTTTAGTTAATAAATTTGTCGCGCCGAAAATGTAGGTCGTAGACGAAAGTAGAAATCTTTGAAAAAATGTCGTGGTAGCCCTAACTTGCGTACATTTTGAACGATCATCCTGAAATTGCATAATGTCCATAAATGTAATAATGTGATCAAGATATTTGGTATTCAATTTGGCCGAAATCTATCGAAGCAGTCAGATTTTGTGGAATTTTGATTTTTTTAAATTACTAGAATGGTCTAATTCGAGTAAATATGAAGGTATCGAGCTTAAATTTGGCACGGGAATGGACGAATACTGTACAATGTTTTGTATTAAATTTGCCGAAAATGGATCGAATAGTTTAAATTTTCCGGAATTTTGAAATATTATAATTTTTTGGAAAGTTGTATTCTTTGTCCGACACGAGTTTATGTATCAAGTGTCGTCCTTGGAGTAAAATAATTTGGAGATACCTCATCGATGGGCGAAGAATACATTAGACGTAGCCAGAAAACGGTGAATATTGCACTGAGAAAAGATTACATAGTTAAAGCAACAAGACTGATTTTTTACCATAAAAAATTGTTCCTAAGCGGCACGTTTCCATTTTATACTTACAACAATGAGAAAACATCATGGTTGAAACCATAATTATAGTTTAAACAATTGAACATATACTATGAGAAAGAATCTATATAGACGTTCCCCCGGAAAACTATTCGCTATAGTATGAAATACCATCCTTTTTCTCAGTGTGTATAATTGACTTAAGAATTAAACAAAATCTTTTTCCAAAACCCTGTATTTTCGTTAATTGAAGAAGGTGCACGGATCTGACAAAGCGAAGACGTCGGTGTACTTTTTCTCGTCGTTTTTTCAGGTCGTTACTGAACCTGAACCAGCCTGTCGTTTTGCATAAAAGTTAAACACGGCGATGACGTTAAAAAAAGTTGAATATTAAAATATTCATATGACTTCCTCATATAAGTTGCAAATTGAAATTTTCATGTGGCTTTCTCATAAAAGCTGCAAATTGAAATTTTTATATGGTTTTCTCATAATGTTCCTTTATTCGCGCAGCTTCCTCTATGAGGAAGCCAACAATACAAAAAAATGCTTTCTCATAGAAGAAGCATTATAAAAATTTCAACGTTCAACTTTCAACTTAAAAAAAAATTATACATGAGCATATGTATATATCATTTTGTAATCAGTTCTTTGACACGCGCTCTGAAACTCCATGCATTAAATCAAACAAAAAACAAAAGAGATTAATAGTAATAAATAAATATATACTTGTACGAAGCTCATATCGACAGCTAAATAACAAAAATGCCTTCGTAACAAGAGTGTTACTTTCCCAACTTTCTTTTTTCTAAAGCTTTTTGTTATTTTGCAGTCGACATAAAGTGCTGTTTATTTTAAATCTCCAAGAAAAATGGTATTTACTGCATCGATCTTTTAATTGAAAGATTGATCTACGGTATTTACTCTGTCAATAAATATCGATATTTACTAGAGGAAAATCGATCTCTAATACAGAATCACGTCTGGCGTCTGGACTAGTTCTTCTGGCGTGCTGTAGTCTTACTTTGTACTGTCCAACAATGTATTTTTTGTCGGACTGCCCTCCGGCTAAAAAAACGAGTAGGGGAGAGCGTGGCAAAATGGCACAGCGGGGCAAAACGGGATAATGAGACAAAACGCAATCTTCCAATAACTTTTGGATGGTGGCGATGGTGGTCTGTGGGGCACAACGCGGTTGAAAATCCGGTTGCATCGTTGGGACCAATTGGGGCATCCAAAAATTATTGTAAAATTGAGTTTTGCCCTCACGATCCCGTTTTGTCCCACTGTCCCATTTTGCCCGGCTCTCCCCTACAAATGACTAAGGTAGCAACGAATGGAGAATGAAGCGGATAAGAGGATCAAGCTGCATTGCATCATACGCTTCAATCGCGAGAGCAAAAGTGAGGATGGGATATGAAAAAGAGATCAATGGTGAACTGGCGCGGGCTTTCGCACAACCTTGGTCACTGTCGAGATAATGGAGCTCAACGACCGAGACAAGAAGAGACTGATTGTACGTGCGGATATCGAATTTCAAAAGGTTATACGCTGTATATATCCCTCTTTCATCTTATTCTTCTTTTCTTTTCAAGCAAAACCGTCGGTTTCTTTTTCTAATTTCTCATTTTCTTTCTGCCCGGGCTTCTCAGCTTTCTCGTATTTGTAAATTGTTCGTGTTCCAGCGAGATTTCATCAACTCTCTAGGTTGACAAATTGTACTGTTACTTCGTTTCTATCACACACAGAAAGCTGATGCTTCTCTGTAACTCGTCATATCTCAACAACGATGAAATGTTGCTTATTTATTTTACTTTAGTCTGATAAATCGGATTTCCTGCTAAAAAATCACAAATAGATTTGATTATTTCATTTTATCCTGAAAATTGAGCCGCGGGTGTTCGTACTGAATCGTGGCTGAGTTACTGGAAGCCATTGCAATGTTATCAGCGAACGGCTATCGAGACCCTAATCAATCGTGCAAAGTCGAGTCCGAAGTCAATCGTTAATTCGTCATGGCCAGACGGTATTTGTTTTGAGGTTAAACAGCCGATACAATAATGGTACCTTGCATTTAACTCCCTCCCGAGATTGGCAGGTGTTTCAGATTTTCAATAATTCTTATTAGTGCAATCATTGTTAGTGCAATGATAGTTCGATTATAATATCTGTGATCAACCTTAATGGCTTACGCTACAGTAAAATATCGAAAAACATTAATGATTCTTTTTTAATAGTGTCTAATAGTGTCAACAATATTCGGTTAAATTTTTATGTCAAATTTTAACGTATTAAGAATGTTAGAGAACATCATGTGAAAAGTGTCGGAGTGTTTGACCAGTGGCGCGACCGGCCTTTGAACGCGTTTTTCTCGAAACGTGATTTTCAAAATCAGTGAAGCTGATATCTCAAAAACGGCTTGTCGGATTTTTAAGAACATTTTTACCTATTTACTTCTACAGATTGTTTAGTCCTTAATGTTTTCATATTTAAAAATAAAAATGATTCAAAGTCTAAAAAAGTTTAAAATTCAAATTTTTATATCACTTTTTCGCAATGTTCTTTTATTCGCGAAGCTTCTTCTATGAGGAAGCATTCTCTGTATTTTTGGCTTCCTCATAGAGGAAGCTTCGCGAATGAAGGAACATTATGAGAAAGCAATATAAAAAAAAGTTCAACTTTTATGAGGAAGCAATGTGAAACCAATCCTCAACTTTTTTTCAACATCAATATCGTGTTAGACTTTTATACAAAAAGCTAGACTATTCAGGTTTAGCGCGTAAAAATTTCGTCGGATCTGTAGTCAGCGCGAAAAAATACATTGAATTATACGCTTCTGAATTTTTTTTTGGACCTTCCGATTTGTACTCAAGAAATCTTAATGACATCTTTTTATCTAGCTTTCTCAACCCCATCCTGTGTGGTTAATAGTCAATGTTTCTTAAAAATTTCATCCAAAAATGTTCAGTTGATTTTATTGTACGTCATTTTTTATTTCTTCGCAAATGTCTGTACGCACTCTAGTGCTCGCAATTTTTTTAGCTATCGGGCTATAAACGTGAACACAGATGGAATATGATCGCCCGATGATTGCATAAAAATTTCAAGAAAATCGATCTATCCGTTAAAATTAGATGCCATTTTGAATTTTTCGAATTTCATCAATTTTATTTTTCGAGACGCATTTTTCCGTATTAAATATTCATCTATGAATAAAAAAGTGTCAGATTCGTGATCAGCGTAAAAAAATACATGGCATATAGTACCGGAGCGCCAACTAATGAAAAACTTGATCGGGAATTTTTCGAAGCTTCGCGAATAAAGGAACATGATCAGAAAACGATATGACAATTTCAATTTTCAACTTTTTTTCACCATGACACGCCTCCTCTATGAGGAAAAAAAAATGGTTAAATACATATTTTCTCTTTTTCAAATGGTCGCAAATTTTTTTCGTAATACGTGCATGAATGGCGGTACTTTACATGTCAGTCTTGCGAGCCGAAACCAGAGTCGCCCGAACGCTCAGTTCGTATTTCGTTCACTTTCGGCCCTTGGGATTTTATTTTCAACGTTTTCGTCTCTACAGACATAACCTCACTTTTCAGTGCGCGTCTCGCTCGACTGCCATTCCAAGTGCCGCAGATTTACACACTCGTTACGAAAAGTATGATGTGTAACGAGGGTCGAATTGGCGATTGGGACTCGTGTAATTGCAGCCCTCGCTTCGCTCGGGCAGCAAACCTCACGCTCGTCGCAATCGCCAACTTTCGACCCTTCTTGCACAATATACTATTTTCCCCTTGTCAAGGTTCGCGTTTTATATCATTCGTTGAGAAACAATTAAAACATTTTGTTTCATCGATAAAATCAGTAGAGCGTATATTTACTGAAAAAAAATCTCGAAATATGCGTTCGTTCTTACCCATTTACTGTAACGTAAGCCCTTAAGAGGCGTTCAAAGGTTTTCATGTATGAATTTCATGTGCCCTTAAGAGGTGCTCAAAGGTTTCCATGCGTCGATTTTCATGTGTTTCAACGGTAACAATGTGTGCAAGTTTCCAGCACATTGTTATCGAGGATTGTTTGTCGAATTGAATTTTCAAATATGGGATTCCTGCTGCAATTGATCGGAGGATGTCATCGATTTCGTTTCTATGAAGCTGTCTTCGAGAAAAATTCGTTAAAAATTTTGGCTCTGTTATGTTGCTCGACGGCGCGGCATACGGGACGATAATGGCTTCGCTGCCCCAATGAACTCTATGGTTATGATACGGTTGTCTCGGCCAATTGATTGGTTGGTAAACAACAAATTGGTTGACAAGAAACTATCGATGGCTTTTTAGATCGCACTTTTTTTTAGCGTGCCGGGTCCCGTAAAAAAGGTTTATTAAAGTTTTTAATACCGTCTAGGAGGCCTAGGTTAGGTGAGGAGGAAGGGCTTTCACACAGAATTAACGGGATGAACTAAAATTGGAAAAAAATATCAATGCTTATGTCTCAAGATAAAGTTTTTTTGCCTTCAAGGGTCAACGACATGTGCTGTAAACCCCTCGAGGTCTCACCGATGTCCCGTTTACTTCCGGTCAACAAAAATAATTCATGACTTTTCGATTCTCGTGTAGCGCACATTGGGTGCGCAAAAGATAATGCTATAAGTACTCTGCACGTAGTTGCGTTATGGTAGGGGAATAACGACGATGAAATAGGTGAAAGAGAACTGCTCAGCACGTAGTAAAGCGGCGAGACAGGAATACGCTATAACTCCCAGGCCGGAAGAAGTTCCGGAGCTCTGAGCAACCGAAGCCTGACACAAGAGACCCAGCACGCGCTATTCATGAATATGCCACAAATGTTCCTCCCATACACAAACATACATCTTTCCGTCCAAGCCGGCTCTAGCGTCATGCCCAGTCGGATAATGCATCCGCCGGGCAATTCTCTCCCTTCCATCCTTCCAACACACTGTGCAGGTCGACGATAATTCGAACTCAAAATCCACAACTCACAGAACACGGAACCGTTATAGTATACGGAAAGAGATGATATTTAAAAAAACGTTAACACAAACTGGGTAGAGGCTACAGCGCTGGGCAGTATTTTAAGTACTTTATGTATTTTAAGTATTTTAAGTACATATTTCAAGTACTCAAATACTTATTTGGGTATTTTAAGTACTTTTCAGGCCTTTAAGAACAAAATACAAAATACTTTTGGTTTTCTCCATATTAAGGCTGTGAGAAAAAGTTTTGAATATAGAGTAGGGCTAGGGGAGAGCGGGGCAAAATGGCACAGCCAGGCAAAATGGGATAATGAGAGAAAACGCAATTTTCCAATAACTTTTGGATGGCGGCGATGGTGGTACGTAGGGCAAAACGGGTTTGAAAATCCGGATGTATCGTTGGGACAAAATGTGGCATCCAAAGATTATTGGAAAATTGAATTTTGCCCTCACTGTCCCGTTTTGCCCCGCTGTGCCATTTTGCCCCGGTCTCCCCTGTACGGTGTGGTCGGTCCCGCCGACTATGTTACTTAAGGTGGCGAATGGAACATCCATCTGGCCGACCAAACCGACTTAGCCGACCAAAATCCATCCACCCTGCCCTCCCCCTCTGTCTCACCCTGTCCCACCGTGTCCCACCCTGTCCCACCCTGTCCCATCCGCCCTGTCCGTCCTGTTTGTCCATCCACACGTATTGATTTTCACAAAGTATTTAAAAAGTACTTATAAATGTATTTAAAATACAAAAAGTATTTTGTATCTTAAATAAATATAGTATTTTAAATACATATAATATTTTGTATTTTAAATACATATAGTATTTCGTATTTTATATTTTAAGTACTTTTGAGTATTTTGCCCAGCTCTGAGAGGCTATGACGATGTCAGAATCACGCTGATCATTGACACAAAGAAAATGACAAGTCGCCGAGTCCGTCGCACTGAAGAGCGGACAGCGTAACTAATACTCGTCAATTTTTCCATTCCCATACTTCTTTCGAATCGTTCGTCCACCTGCCACGAAACAAACGCGAAGAAGAGAAGAGACTCGTCCAAGCACGTATATACAACAGTTGAATGCTCATTACATAAAATTATATGTACGACGAATAGGAGAACAGACATATAACGCGAGACTAGCCGATGGATTGAATAAAAAGCTGGCAATCGTAAGGGATTGATGCAGTGAGACAACATCTGCGTCAAATAATAGTTAAAAACTGCGAATCGCCTCCGAGTATTCTCTAAAGTTATTTATACTGCGCGCTCAAGTATAGATAAAGATTCAGGCTAGATAAAAACGAGATTGAGAATGGAAACTGCGATAGTGCACAAATGTTTTTCTTTAAGGAGTTCAGTCGGGTTAAAGTCATTAAATTTGCATCGCGGATATTACGCGGATATTGTTCCTTCTGTAAGTATGTGTGTGCAAAAAAAAACGATGTCGTTAACACGTAAAAAAACGAAAGTTTTTGTCTATCTGCGCCTCGTGCATCGGGCATCTTCTAGTTATCTCACAATAGCATTTTTTATTTTGAGTTTCTGCGCATGATGTGGAGAGAACCAGCGGACGGATTTAATTTATTATGATTTTATTTTATTTATGACAAATAGCAACGATTGTGCAATTTATATTTACACAATCGCTGTGCAAACTATATATGCCCAATGTCACGAAAGACTGCAAAAACTTATATACATGAAGCACCGCACTTCCTGTGCAGTTCCGCTGATATGAAACAGTCCTGGCATTCAACCGGTGCGCCGTGTTTTTACTAAGAAAATTGAATGTCAGGCAGTCAAATCTATCCACTGATTCTCTTTAGACGACCCACGGAAGTTTACCATTGATATCGTTTTTGTGACGTAACGAGAAGGTTCAATCGTACCCAAGATGATGGAATTCAAAAAATGATCATTTTTTGAATTCCAACAAAATAGTTTTTTGGCACAGAGAACCGCGGGACAAAACGGACTGGTGTCCTCCATTTGAGACGAGACTTTTGTTTATGTGCCGGTGTTATATTTCACTCGGCTCTCCCCTACACACATATTTAATACAGGGAAAGATGTCTAAGATTTACATTTAATGGCGCGCCCCTGCTCCGAGGTTTGTGAAGAAAAGCTCAGAGATAAAGAGACGTTCATTTTTCAAATAGGTGACAACGATTTAATCGTCACAGACTTTTCGAACTATGTTGTCATGAAAATTGTGCCGAAACTTAACATATAAATCCTGTTACAATAAAGTACTTATTATAAAAATAGTATCACCGACCCCCCCCCCAACCACCAACATGATAATGAAAACACGGACGAAAAAGACACGGGAAGAAGATGAAGAATCAGTAGAAGAAGTTGTAGGATTTTTCAATCTATCACTCACCCGGAAAGCACCGCGGAAAACTGCCTTATCGCTCGTAACTCCTCACTAGAGTTTTTCCCCGAGGTCTTCCGTCGCTATCTCCGTTACGGATCGAACACTCTCACTGTGCATATATAATTTTGAAAAAGTAGATTTTCGTAATCGAACCGATGTTTTGAGGCGAGGACCTGTGAGGCGTTAGTTCGCCACTATCGTATACCCTACACCTGCCAGCAGTTACCGGTTACAAACGCATCGAGAGACGAATAACTAGTCGGACTATAATTCAGCGGAGTTTATCCCTTCTCGGTTGCCGTACCTCCGTCACGACATCGGAGTCCGAGAGGAAAAACAGAAAAGAGTGGGAGTCCGACGAGCCTCGGACTCGTACCTTGACGTTAATGACGTCACTCGTCCCGGGGCACAAGACCACTTATAACATTCGTACTAAACTACGTAGCTCACTCCATCATTTGTCTTCTCGTATTCTCCCGCATTCTCTAGTTGTTTTCCATTTTCCTCTCTTCTTTAATATTTTGCCGGTTCAGGTACTATTATCACGTGCCTCAGACCCAGACGTGGAAGGCGAGGTTCGTCACGGGCTTGTGGAGCTACGTTGTCATGCCTGAAGGTCGTCCTCTCGAAAAAAAATTGAGGCACGAGGTCCGGAGGTGAATTCTCAATCTGACCTGCTGGACTTGTTGTGAATTCTGAACGCATCTACCTAAAATCAGCTTGTATTTTAGGTAGATGCGTTCAGAATTCTCGGTAATATTCCCAGTACACAATGTAACGTGCACATAACGGTTTCCACTATCTGCACTGTAAAAAAATGTTGTTTGATTAATGAACAGTATTGGAAGCTTTTTTACATAAACCGTTTCTGAAATTTCATAAGCATGTGCATTGCAATTTTGCAGTAAAATTTTTATTTGTCATAAACATTTTTGGAAATTTCAAGCAAAAGATTTATAATTTTAATATCTTGTATTTTTATTTTACAAGCATAGTACATTAATGTTTAATTAATATGAGTAATGTTAGCAAATTTCAAGTTCCAGTACATTAAATTTTCAATTTATTTTTACAGTGTGGCTACTAGCGATCGTCCCCAAGGACGATGGATTCGAGGATGTTTCTTTTTGAGTGGGTTGACTCGCCGTGTTTTTAGAAGTTAACGCGTAGTGAGCCTAATGAAGATATTATACTTCGTATTATACGGTATACATTTGTAACTCGTGCAATGTGTCAAGGACGCAATAGCTCAAGCATAACGTGCTCAACGAAGTGCTTATACTCAGTATGGTACAGCCATTGACCGTGCACCGCCCGAGTAGAAATTTTCACGCGTTACATCGGGCCCTGATAAGGTCCTGACAAGGCCTGATAAAGCCTGCCGAGGGCCTGATAAGGCCTTTTCAGGGCCCGTTGTAACGCTCGAAAATGTCTACTCGGGCGATATTTGACAGAGTAGTGACGGCAATAATTTAATAAATAACGAACAGGCCTCACAAAATTCTTTACAGTTAAATGAAGCAATTAGGATAATTTGCTCTTCTAATCTTCGAAGTTTATTAAACGTTCAAGAGAAATACAAATTACATTTCTGAAAGAATCAAGTTGATGCAGAAGTCCAAGGGTAAAACAGTTGTCTGCTACTTTGCATTATCAAGCGATGAGACAGTGTCTTGGCGCCAAGTGCTTTAAAAAGGGTTTTTTTTTATGTACAATTATGAGGGTTCGTGGCTGACACACTGGGAAAAAAGCAAACAATTCAACAATTGTTGAACAATTACTCGATTCAGTTGATTCAAAATATTTCGATTCAAACAAAATTTTTTATTGTACCAACTAAATAACGTCTTTGAACGCAGGTGAACGCCGCTTGGTTAATAGCCATTTTTTTCTCAGTGTAATCAAATTGCTTCGCCCCAGATGAAACGAGACAAAAATATTCGTAAAAAAGCGAAAAAATTGTTAATAAAGATAAAAATGGCAATGACTAAAAAAAAAATACAAAAATAATTAACGATTAAAAAAATGGGTAATAAAAATGTAACTTCAAAAAAGGATGAAATAATTAATGTTGTAATACTAACTAATATTGTCAATAAACAATAATAGCAATAACTAACAATAAAGAATGATAACATAATTAATTAATCGTAATTATATCAATTCATTGA
>JAPYZD010004268.1:0-11904 GCA_030522725.1 Ichneumoninae sp. B BG-2022a
CGATTATCCATTATAGGAAATTATACAGGGGAAATCGGTGATTATATAGAACTTTTTCACCATACGCCCTCGTGATACGTCGGCTAGTTTAAGAAAAAATTTAATTAGATTAAGAAATTCAATGATATTTCCAATATTCGTTAAGATTGAGCGAAATACCGCGGTCGGTAACGAAATCTGTAATGAGTGCTGCAAACAGTTTGGGGGAAAAAAAAGTATTTTCTTCGACAATATGTAAGGCAACTACGAGCATGTTGCATCGCAAAGATTGCAGACGTTTCGTTGGAGCAAAAAATAAATTTTACTTTGAATGTCGGAGGTGATAAGAGTATCGTTTTTCCGTACGTCTGTGTTAGCTCGCACTATCCGGCGGAACGATTATCCATTATAGGAAATTATACAGGGGAAATCGGTGATTATATAGAACTTTTTCACCATACGCCCTCGCATACGCCCTCGGCTAGTTTAAGAAAAAATGTAATTAGATTAAGAAATTCAATGATATTTCCAATATTCGTTAAGATTGAGCGAAATACCGCGGTCGGTAACGAAACCTGCAATCAGTGGCCAAAACAATTTGGGAAAAAGAAAATTTGTATTTCCTTCGAGGAATTAGCATGAATATGTACACTGTAAAAAAAAATTGTAAATTTAATGTACTGGAACTTTACATTTGCTAACATTACTCATATTAATTAAACATTAATGTACTTTGCTTGTAAAATAAAAATACCAGATATTAAAATTACAAATAATTTGCTTGAAATTTGCAAAAATGTTCATGAAAAATACAAATTTTACTGTATTAGCTCGGGCTGTCCGGTGGACCGATTATCCATTATAGGAAATTATACTGGGAAAATCGGCGATTATATAGAACTTTTTCGTCGATACTCGATATTCGATGATATTTCCAATATTCCTTAAGATTAATTAAACTACGGCGTTCGTTAACAAAATCTGTAATGAGTGCCGTTTCAAGACAGCAAACAACCAATGAAAAAAAAACAGCATTTCCTCTGAGGAACTGGACTGAATATGTAGGGTAACTTCGAATATGTTGCAAAGTACTGAATGCACGAGTTTCGCTAGAGCAACGAAATGTTTTTTTTGTGAGGTGACAAGAGTATAAGAAAAGAAGTTGACGGACACTTGGTTGTCGATCTCTCGGTACGCGCGGAAGAACCGACGGCACCCTTAGCGAGACGGAACAATGAGAGCTCTGATGATGACAAACGCCTCGCAATCCGATACTCGGCCATATGCTGTGTTCCCGTACCGAAACAACCCCTGCTGCGGCTGCTGCATGTGTAACACTAACACGCGAGTGTTACAGTAATCACGGATACACGAGCGTGGAAGCTGGTCGCGAGACTCGCCGGTAACGAGAGGAAACAACATCATCACGCAGCTAGGGGAGGCTCAAGCCGCTCGCACCATGTACCACGTAGTTCGACACTGGATCCAGCCACGTTCTGGCCCGTGTCCGACAGTCCAATTTCTGGGCTTCCTACAACGGACGGCTCGTACAGTGCATCGGCTACATGTGCGACTTTGAACCACAGCTACGAACCCACCGTTGGCATACGCGCTTCGTGATTACGATATGATAGAGTATCACTCCGAGACTGCCAATGAGAACGAGGGGGAAAATCCCCGGGAGACTCGGCGATGAAGCACTGTTGACAAAAGCAATCGTACAAAAGGCGTGCAAAACCAATCGAGATGGTTTTGAGAAAAATATTTACGGTACGAGGATTTGTTTATGGGATCGTTCATTTTTTAGCGTTGTTAGGCTAGTTGTCTGTTAGTGTTGTTTAGTAGATGTTAATGAAGAGTTGTTGACAAAAGCAATCGTACAAAACGCACGCAAAACCTATGGAGATGTTTTTGAGAAATATATTTACGGTACGAGGATTTGTTTATGGGATCGTCCATTTTTTTTGCGTTGTTTGGTTAATTGTCTGTTAGTGTTGTTCAGGAGTTGTTAATGAAGAGCTGTTGACAAAAGCAATCGTAGAAAAGACTCGCAAAACCAATCGAGATCTTTTTGAGAAAAATACTTACGATACGATGATTTGTTTATGGGATCGTTCATTTTTTAGTGTTGTTGGGTTAGTTCTTTGCTAGTATTATTTAGTAGGTGTCAGTGAAGAGCTGGTGACAAAAGCAATCGTAGAAAAGGCGCGTAAAACCAATCGAGATGTTTTTGAGAAAAATACGTACGATACGATGATTGTATATGGGATCGTTCATTTTTTAGTATTGTTGGGTTAGTTCTCTGTTAGTGTTGTTTAGTTGGTGTTAATGAAGAGCTGTTGACAAAAGCTATCGTACAAAAGACGCGCAAAACCAATCGAGATGTTTTTGAGAAAAATACTTGCGATACGATGATTAGTTTATGAGATTGTTCATTTTCTAGTGTTGTTAGGTTAGTTGTCTGTGAGTGTTGTTTAGTAAGTGTTAATGAAGAGCTTTTGACAAAAGCAATCGTGCAAAAGGCGCGCGAAACCAATCGAGATGTTTTTGAGAAAAATATTTACGATACGATGATTTGTTTATAGGATCGTTCATTTTCTAGTGTCGCGATTTATCTGTTCATTGGTGTCAATAAGAATAAAGTATTGTCTGTCTGATGTAGTCGCGCGAACGACGTGAACACAGCACAGAATATCGGATTCCAATGAATCGCAATTAGGACATTTATATTTACAAAACATTGACACAAAACTTTTTCGCTGGGGGACATTGATTTTTTTACACAGATATTTTTCTGGGCGTACATAATTGATACGTGACCCGCTGCACGTCGAGTTATTACGGTTGTAAAAAAGCGAGTTTTCGATCGGAAAATTATTCGGTCGGTTTGATGGACCGAAATACGCGTAATCGTCTACTAATGATAATCTACTTCGGGACTGACGATATGAAACAATGAAATCGCACAGACAGAAATTATGGAAGACTGTCGTTGAGGAGAAAAAATGCATGGATTTTTTTTATGATATTGAATTTATTATTTTTATATATCAATATTTATTTTATTCAACATTACACTACGAATGTCGGCGGTTTCGCGGAGTGTCGAACGAGCTCGACATTCGAATATGTTGCTTTTTCAACACGGTCGTTCGGCGTTTCGAACGCACAAATAAATGTAGCCTTGCAAAATATATTAAAGGCAGAGGAAAAGGGAGTTGAAGAAGAGTGTCTGAAATTATTGGAATTAATTCTGCAAGTATAATGGAAGGAATGAAATGAGGGGTTTGGAGAGCGAAGCGAAAGGATTCGAACGAGCGTTGGCCAATCGACAGATGCCGGAAGAAGAAGATCGTTCGACGGTGCGGACACGTGCGCTAACAGCTTAGGCACGGGTGCTCGCCCACGAAATTTGACGAGCGGATTTGTACACAACAAACAAAAACAAAAGTAACGAGGATCGGATTCGAAACGCTATGGGTGAAAAACATTTTTTTTTACTCATCGTGGACAGCTGACGCTAAACGATAAGGAACGGATCTAAAAATTCATTTAAAAAAAATTATGAACCACGAATGTCATGCTGTGATAATAACAATTTTATCTAACATTTTAGAAAAACAAACATTATTTGACGTCCTCCGTTTATTTAGATTAAGTAAAATATTTATTTAAATTAAGTAAGTACTTACTTAAATGAAATAAATACTTATATAAACTACATAAATTTTACTTAATTTTATTTAAACTAAATAAATGGTGATGGTCAAATAAATTTTTTTTATAAAAAAAAAAACAAACAACAATTGCAAACGTTTCACCTTGTCCTTACACAGCCGCGTTGCATGCCGATCACGTGACGATCAACAGGGCCGAAACTCACGTAGGCACGTATGTGTCTCGGTGACGTAAGTGTAAAACCGGCAGCTTCGTGACACGAAGGCGACAATCAGGTGTGCGTGCGTATGAGTTATCAAGAGTGGAAAGCACGATCGAGCAGTACGGAGAGAACGCGAGCAACCTATAATAGAGCGATCGAGCGAGGACGCGGTGATAAGTGTAGAACGTATGAACAAGTATAACTTGATCCTACCAATACCAGAGCACGAGTTCAACAACAATTATCATCGTCTTCGCAATCATTTCCGGATTGACCGCATTACCGAAGTAAACAGATTTTTAATACCATACCCAATAGTATCTCGCATTTGATGAGTAATTTAATAATAATTGTTAATAACAATTATTGATATAATAATAAAAAATAATTATTATTAAAAATAAACCAGAAAAATAATTTACTCGACGGCCACCGTTTATTTGGTTTAACTAAAATATTTATTTGATTGAAATAAATAAATAAATTTTTCAAACCCATAGGTTGAAAAATGTTACCACATTTTTCAACCTGTGGGAAAGTGGGCTGTGGGAAAGTTTCGATGTCTTTTAAAATCATGAATAAATACAATCTTATGAATATCGACTAGAGCCGTTGACAAAAACTATCGTGCAAACGGTCGGAAATCCGACCGAGGTATATTTAAGGATCATATTTACTATACGTTGATTTGTTTGTAGGAACGTACATTTTTTTAGTACTGCCCCTTATTTATTAATATGTATCAATAAGAATAAAGCATTGGCAGTCGAATGCAGTTGCACAGGCGAGTCACGTGAAAATTCCATAGAATATCCGATTTCAATGAATCGCAATTAGTACATTTATATTTACAAAATGTTAACACGAAACTTTTTAGACGTCGGACATTGATTTTTTTAACAAAGAACATTTTTCTGCTCGTACATAATAGATACATGACCCGCTCTGCACGTCGAGTAATTGTAATTGTAAAAAAGAGCGAGTTTTCGATCGGGCAATGTGTCGGACGGTTTGATAGGCTGAAGTAATCGTCTTATGATTATTTACTTCGGGACCAACGATATGAAATAGTGAAATCGCACAGACCGATAGATGATGGAAAACTGAGGAGCAACAATGTATGAACTTTTTTTTATGATATTGAATTTTTATGTTACTTAATATTTCATTACGAACGTCTACTGTCTAGCGGAAAGTCGAACGAGCTCCTTCTTTTTCGGCACGTCCGTCCAGACTGGAGGTTCGACGTTTAGAACGCAAAAATAAATGTCGCCTGGTAAAATATACAAAAGTCGGAGGAAAAGGAAGTTGAAAAGGACGGTGAAAGGCAAAGTCAGAGTGCTGGAAAGATTGGAATTAATTCTGCGCATATAAGCGAAGGAATGAAATAAGCGGTTCGGAGAGCGAGCCAAAAGGGTTCGAGCGAGTGTTAGCCGGTCGGCAGATGCTGGAAGAAGATCGTCCGACAGCGCGGACACGTGAACAAACAGCGTACACACGAGTGCTCGTCTGATCGCACAGATCATCTGCTCACGAATTTTTATAAACAAAAACAAAAGTAACTGGGGTGGGATTTGAAAAACAAGTCAAGGTCCTTTGTGGAATTAGCCAGCTTCGGTGGATGATACGCCTCGTGTGACGCCCTGAGCTTTGGCACGCACACTGTGACGACATGGTGTCCAGCGGCCCTTGAAGTCCTGAAACTGTCCTTGAAAAAGTCCTGGAATGTCCCTAATGTCCTTAAGTTTTTAAGTCCTTGAATTTCACCGAATGTCCTTAAGTTTTTAATTTCACGGAAATTTGAGTTTGTTTGAAAATGTATATTACTAGCGACCATCCTAAAAAATGCATGTCTCAATTTCGGTGAGATAAGGAAGAGTGGGGCAAAATGAGGCAACAGGGCAAAACGGGGCAATTGGGCAAAACCAAATTTT
Source organism: Ichneumoninae sp. B BG-2022a (assembly GCA_030522725.1). Taxonomy (NCBI): domain Eukaryota; kingdom Metazoa; phylum Arthropoda; class Insecta; order Hymenoptera; family Ichneumonidae; species Ichneumoninae sp. B BG-2022a. Next base: position 5,794 of record JAPYZD010004268.1, read on the forward strand.
CCAATCATTTTGGGCAACAAGGTGGCAAAACGAGGCAGAAAAGCCTGATGTATCGATGGGGCGAATTCGGGCATCCAAAAATTATTGGAAAATGACGTTTTGCCCCATGCCCCGTTTTACCCCGCTGTACCCTACATACATACATTCGTGCATAGTTATTATTTTGGAATGAAATTCGTGATAGGTACACCCAGAAAAATAATGTATTTGACGGCCACTGTTTATTTGGTTCAAGTAATATATTTATTTTAATGAAATTAATATTTTACTTAAACCAAATAAACTGTGGCCGTCAAATAAATTCTTTTTCTGGGTGTTATAAGGCCAATAAAAAATAAAATCGGGTGATGGAAACAGCGCCAAGGTCGAAAATAAGAGCTACAAATAGACAAATTTGAATACATCGAAATCAAAGTGGTCTTTTTGTAAAAAAAAAAAATATTCCCGTTCGTTAAAACAATAGAAAAAGGCAGCAGATAGATTTGGGCGCCGCTTCCGCATTGCCGTGTCGTGGCTATTTTGGCGCAAAACAAGAAGATAGACATGTGAAAACGCGTGATAATTGAACTTTTATCTATCACGGAACATATTTCGTCACGACGTTTTGTTTTTTTCATTTCCGCGCAGCCGAGCACTCACCGGGTCGGTGAAACGAGTATGTATACTCGTACGCGATGCATTTGTAATATTATAACATGAAAATTTAAGAAGAGAACACCCCTTGTCGACAAGTCTCGTCCGATTTTGAAAATTCGTACAATTGTAAACCTGTTGCAATTTACTTCCATCCAAATTTGTATCCCAAAAACTGATCAATTTATTTTTTTCGGTCTATTATTACGTGTCGGGTATTTGAGAAACTTCGAAATTATCTGGCGATTCCTCGAATTCGCGAAAAAGCACAGCGGCAAAAGTGGTAGTTGTTAATTTTTGTTAATTACAGCCATTCCCAATGTTGGTCCCGTCCGAAATAATTCGTATCATTGGCCTCGTTACTGTGCTCGCCACAGTATTCGTCCATTCCTCGAAGGTAAAAGCATACAATATTTTATTAATTCCCCTCTAACATTATCCAATTTGTTGCCATTAAAAAAATATTCAATTACAAATCACTGTCTGCAGATCCACGACCACATGACCGATGCCGAGGTAGCCAATATTTTCCAGACGAGTCGCCGACATAGTAAGAAATTTACTAAACCTTTGCGACTATCCATTACACTTGGCCTACGAGGTCCTCTTTTGAAACTGTTCCAACAGTAAACAACAATCTCGACACGTTAATAGGTGTAGGGGAGAACGGGGCAAAATGGCATGGCGGGGCAAAACGGGATAATGAGGCAAAACGCAATTTTAGAATAACTTTCGAATTGTTCGCGACGGTGCAAAACGGGGTTGAAAATCCGGATGTATCGTTGGGACAAAATGGGGCATCCAAAAATTATTGGAAAACTTTGCCCCGCTCTCCCGTATCCCAAAGTGTATCTTACGAAACCTTTGCAGTTATCAATTACACGCACCCTACGAGGTTTTCGGCTTATCAAACCGTTCCACAGTAACAAAATATGTTTTAAAAAATCTCTAAAAATGAATAGACGTATCTCAAAGTGCAAAGTGCCTTTCACATAACAAAAGCAAGCAATTGCTTAATGTACTGTTTCATTTAATCGATTTTTCATTCAGTACCGGGATACGAGGTCATACTGATGTGCCCCGCTCTCCCCTACATCTAAATCAATTACTGATCGATCAATATACAAGTATAATCAATTTATCAAATAAATAGTCTTGTTATTATAAGAATCATATTTAAGAATGTTTCACGTGTACATTCACGTAAACACACTGGTCGGTAACAAAAACCATTGCCAATGATAAGCGAATTCTTACATGAAGCAGATATCAACTCAGCTTTGTGTAATATGCTTTTGATTGCAAATGGGTCAACACCATACAAAAATTATTTCATATGCTTTTAACCCATCTTCGCAGACAAAATGATTTCATGTTTTACAACGAGATCATCTACCAACTGGCTTTTTGGAATGCCGTGGATTTGCGATTCAGAAGCGTCAATGATCCTAAGATAAGACTCCGTATCGCTGGAATAATCATTGCACTCGTGAGTAATAATAACGCGCCCAACATGCTTCGGCGAAAAAAAAACGGATTCGGTTATATAGTACATGTTCGTTCTATATTGCTATAAAAGGACCGGGAAGCAACGCCGTTCATGACAGAATACCGGCAAGAAGATAGGTGGGTCGTTTTTCCTCAAGACATTCCGGAAATAATCCAGTATTGGGCCGAAATGAGAAAGCGATCTGAGTTTTCGGAGAAGGCGTACGACCTGGTCCTCACTTTGACGGACTAATAAACGATAATTAATATTTTTGTTTTGTTTACGGTACCATTAATTTCATGAGGTATCAACGAATACACCAAGAAAAAAAATGTATTTACCGGCCACCGTTTATCTGGTTCAAGTAAAATATTTATTTGATTTAAATAAATATTTATTCAAATTAAGTGAATAGTTACTTAAATGAAATAAATATTTATTTAAATCAAGTAAATATTTTACTTAAACCAAATAAACGGTGGCCGTAAAAGAAATGTTTTTTCTGGGTGTGACAATGTAGAAACTTCAAATTACTAGGAATTCAATCAGAATATGTATAATCATGTATATGTTTTAATTGCAGTAACGATATAAGTCTTGAATACAATGATACCCGAATACAAAGAGTCGCGGGTAAGATCCGCTGTAACGATTTGTCCGTATCGCGGATTGACATGAAAAAAAAATAAAAAATTTAATTTGATTTTTGGAACAAAGGTGTCGGTACTACCGGAAGTCTGTGTCGTCGACGGAACCAGGATTTCGTTGCAGTCGCAGTGGTGAGCGATAGGGGTTGTTTCCGCGGAGTTACTACAGCTGTACACGAAATTGGCCATATGTTAGTACAACATTTTATATATATTTTGAAAATAGCCGTTTGTTTGTCCTAATCTTCAAGAATGCACGAGTCAGGGTCAGGGTTCGGGTTGAAAAATCCCATTTTTCAACCCGAAATGACGTATTTCCTGCATCCGGTCACTTCCGGTCGAAAAATGAATATTTCGAACCCGAAGTGACGTATTTCCGGTAAATTTCTGGAAATACAGTTGAAGAAATACATTGCAGTTTTGTTACTGACTCGACATTTCACACAGGGGAGAGTGGTGCAAAATGGGACAGTGGGGCAAAACGGGACAGTGAGGCAAATCTCAATTTTCCAATAATTTTTGGATGCCACATTTTGTCCCAACGATACATCCAGATATTCAACCTCGTTTTGCCCACTTACCACCAAAAGTTATTGGAAAACGGCGTTTTGCCCCATTATCCCGTTTTGCCCAACTGTCCCATTTTGTCTCGCTCTCGTTAGCTTCAACGCAGCTGTGAATTTATCAAGTATTTTTTTTCTTCACCAAGAATGGGTCTGACTCATGACGAAGATACATACGGCGCTTGCAACGCTGCGTATGAATTCATAATGGCACCTTAAGGAAAAGGCCCAAACAATCTACGATGGTCTCCCTGTAGCTTGATGAGGCTTTCGCAATTAATGAGGTGAGCAAGCCGGATGTCCGCTTATTGTCCATCCGTCGCCAAAAAAATTGTTCTGAAGTGCGGGTCCCGTTTTAGGGCGAACCGAATAAACTGCCTCGACGAACCGGCAACTTTTCATGACCCGGGTACGGCGGTGAGAATCATTTTACCGGGAACCATCCGGAACGCTGACAAGCAATGTATGGGTTATCGCTACCGCGTGGCGTGCACGGTGATTGCTTATTTTTGCTTATTTCTGACGGTTTGTTTATTTTTCGGTGACTTTTTTTATCGCTTCATTATCGATAACAGGTCGGCACCAATATTTGCCAGAACATGAAATGCGCATACGAATGGGAAGATCAAAATAACACAGCTCTGTGCTACGACATAGGACCTGCTGCGGAGGGTACGGCGTGCTCTGATGGCCACGTACGAACAATTGCCTTATAATATAATACCCTACCCAATATTATCTCGGGTTTGATGAGTAATTTAATAATAAATTGTTGCAGGTATGCCTGAACGGGCGGTGCGAGTGTCTAACCAATAATTGTATGTACACTTAAGCAGAATCATAAAGTGTACGGCGAATTGTCACGAATAAATACAAACTTTTGAACGTCGATTGGGTGGTTTTGTCTGACATTTTGTCTTACCTGCTAGTGATAAATGTCTACGATTTATGAAGCGAGAGAACTCCTTCGGATGACTCATTGGGCGATGGGTTTTCTTTTGTTGATGTGATCGGGCCTTGCTCGTTATTACATAAACAAATAATATAGCATTCAACTAAACGGAGAAGCATAAAAATGTATAAGAAAGTGTACGGCGCATTATGCGCTATTTTTTAACCCGGGCAAAAGTCGGCTCGAATGCTGTCCATCTATGACAAAATCTTAATATCATAGCTGTAAAGTAAAGTTTCGATAAACTTTACTATCACGGATAAATACAGACTTTTGAATGTCGACTATGAGAGCTGGATTGCAAGTCCAACCGAGATATTTTTGAGAAACATATTTACGATACGTTGACTTGTTTATGGGACCATACATATTTTAGTGCTGCGCCTTATTTATTAATAGGTACCAATAAGAATAAAGTATTGGCTGTCGGATGCAGTTGCACCGGCGAATCACACGAAAATTCCACAGAATATCGGATTTCAACGAATCACAATTAGGACGTATACACGCAGAAAAATAATCAAATATACGACCATCGTTTATTTGGTTTAAGTTAAATATTTTTTTCATTTAAGTAACTATTTACTTAATTTAAATAAATATTTATTTAAATCAAATACACATTTTACTTAAACCAAATAAATTATTTTTTTGGGTGTATACTTACAAAACATTGACACAAAACGTTTTCGCTGGCGAACATTGATTTTTTAACAAAAAATATTTTTCTGGGCGTACATAATTGATACATGACCCGCTGCACGTCGAGTAATTGCAATTGTAAGCGAGAGAGTTTTCGAGCGAAAAATGTGTCCGACGGTTTGATGGACTGAAATAAGCATAATCGTTTCACGATAATCTACTTTTACTGACGACATGAAATAGTGAAATCGCACAGACCGATAAATGATGGAAAATTGGGGTTGAGGAGAAAAAGATCATAGATTTTTTTAATGACATTGAATTTTAATGTTATTTAATATTTCATTACGAACGTCTACTGGCCAGCGGAAAATCGAACGAGCTCCTTCTTTTTTAGCACGTCCGTGCAGACTTGGACGTTCGACATTTGGACCGCAGAAATAAATGTCGCCTTGTAAAATATACAAGAGGCAGAGGAAAAGGGAGTTGAAAAATCGGCGAAAGACAAAGTCAGAGTGCTGAAAAGATTGGAATTAATTCTACACGTAGAAGCGAAGGAATTAAATGCGGAATTTGGAGAGCAAAGCAAAAGGGTTCGAACGAGTGTTAGCCTGTCTACAGCAGCTGGAAGAAGATCTTTGACGGCGCTATCACGTGAACAAACAGCGTCATTCGAATGCTCTTCTGAGCGTACAGATCGTCTGCCCAAGGAATTTTTCGAGCGGATTTGTACACAAACAAAAACAAAAGTAGCTAAGATGGGATTCGAGAATCGAATCACCAAGAAGATCAATAAAAAATAAAATCTGATAGCAGGAAGAACACCAGGGTTGAAAGTAATATGCAACAATAAACAGACATGAATACATCGAAATCCAAGTATTTCTTCTGCGCAAAAAAAAAACAATATTTCAATAACCATACTACTCGTGTAATGCATTGTATGATTTAAATGAGATATGCTATTTGTACTGTGCAGTGCATGACTGATACCAAAAAATTTTACTTCATTCTAATTATATAATTTACGCATTATAGGGTAGAGCGGGGCAAAATGGGGCAACGGTGCAAAACGGGGTTTTTGTCCAAAACGTCATTTTCCAATAATTTTTGGATGCCCGAATTCGCCCTATCGGATACATCAGGTTTTTCTGCCCAGTTTTGCCACCTTGTCCGATCCAAAAA
>JAPYZD010004269.1:0-17126 GCA_030522725.1 Ichneumoninae sp. B BG-2022a
TTTTTCAGATTTTTACACCATCAAGAAGTACTTGCAATTTTCTCTTATTGTTGTCGAACTTATGCGAAGTCAGCGCGCAACGAGACTCCCTCCTTAAAGTAGCCTCGAAATGACGAAACCACAAATCTCGAGTTCGCGATTTCGTACACTAAATTTTGCGATAAACTTTACGCTATCAATTTTATGCGATATAAACATCTTTTCATGTAACAAAAAAAGGTGCAAAGTAATTTACACACGTTTTGCCCATTTATTACAGTTTTGTGTGCAGCTTTTCTGTAAAGCAAAAATTATGTCAGGAAATGAAGAGACGTAACGAACAGATTATTACCGTCGTCCCATTCGAGCAAAGATTGATCCTCCCAGGTCTGTCCGCCAGCCATTCTGATAATTTTTTTGTTCTTCTTTCCCTTTCCTTTGGGATGAGATTCTTCGGCGCTGGCGTTGGCCATAATGGAACTGGCCTTTCCCTGGCTGATGGCCAATTCCGCCGCTGTGCTGACCCCTTTGGGCTTGGGTTTTCTCTTTGCCTCTTCGTCCGGTAACTTCGTGTTTATTATCTGTTCTATTATCTCCGGATGTATCATGGGAGCGGACGACGATTCGTACGTTTTCGGCGTCGTGTTGATTCCGTGATCGACTATGTTGTTTATGTAAGGATTGTTTATCTGCGCTGGCGACGAGTATGTAGTGATCGGGATGCTTCCTACGGATCAACGAAGAAGCCTTAATGAAACGAGAGAGATTTAATTTTTTTTTTCTTTTTTTTTTCTTTCCTAATCTCAGTGGACTCTCCGTCATATCGCGCTCAATTACACACAATTACTCTCTATCTGACCGTGAGACGAAAGCTTCCTCCCCTATCCACGAATACGTACATGGCTCAAACAATACGTCGAACTCAACGGTTGTGCGACTTCTTCGCTTGGGGAATATATAGGATAGAATCGGGGAATCGTTTGTGTCTTCCGGAATCGTGAGCGGAAGATAATACTCAAGTACACGAAGTCTGTATAAAGTAGAGTTAAGTGTAAATAAATTTAAGTAATTTGTATTTTTTTTAATTTAACTAAATTGAAAGTGAAGTGAAACACGTTTTTTGTTGCTCTCTCTCGCGTCTATGGAACAGAGTCTGATTTAATGAAATGTTATATGTTCAAATCAAATCTTTTTTTTCACTGTTTTTCTACTGGAATTGACAGATCTAAGTAGTTATGAGACACATCTATACTTGAAAGAATTGTCTATGATGTTTTTTCAGCAAAAAGGAGGTTCGGACCACACTATAATAGGGTGGTAGACCGGCCAGTGAATGGACAGTTAAGAGGACGAAAAAGCCAGTGAATACACATTTTTAAGCACATGCTCTTACAGAAAGTGGTCACTGACTGGTCCTGTCCATTCATTGGCTGGTTTACCCTACTAGGTCCAAAGGAAAAAAACCAGCGTCATTATGGAAGAAACCAAAAGACTGGTAAAGTGTCATGGGTATGATTTCCGAGACTGAAGTCCAGCAGGCGAAAGGAAAACGGACAAGGAAGTAGCTCAGGAGCTAGGACGTACACTCGACGCAACCCTGAAGATATCTGCATAACATCAAGTTTCATCTTTGGCCAGTCTCTATCAGTGCAAGGCTTGAGCAACAATAACCAATTGTTCACTTATAGAATTTTAATCTACAAGTGAACTTCCTCGAGCGTAGTTTGTACAATGCAAAATACAACCATTATAACTTGATGAAATTTGGGCACATGCAGATATCTTCAGGGTCATCGATCGACGACTGTACTCGTATGTCCGAGACGACGGACACCTGACGGGAGGCAACGAAGCTCCGGACCAGAGAATACAACGAGAGACAGAGCGAAGGAGCAAAGGCCCATAATCTTTAGAGGATCTGTGTAACAACACAATACAGAAACTATCCGCAGTCGTTCTACTGACCAGATTCTCCGGAACAGCTTTGCACCTGCGTCACTTACATCTTTCTCTTCCTAAAGATCAGACTATTAGGATAAAGTGGCCGCATTGAACAATTTTGCACGCTGCAGAGCCACAAGTACGCAATATTATGGAGAGTCCACTGTAAAGTCAAAGTGTTCGACGGCCGCACGGATGCGAACCTTGTCTGGCAACCTGGGGCGGAATGAGCATCGGCGGAGGCGGTGGCGGGGGAGGAGGAGGTGGAGGAAAGCCCATTATCGGTGGAAACGCTAACGACGCCGCAGCGGCGGCTACCGCGGTCGTCGGTAATTCGTGCTGTTCCAATTGTCTCGCTACTTGGCTGTACGTGTTCGCTCCTATGACCGGCCTCATCATCGGTGTCACCATTTGTCCTCCGATTTCCGCCTCGAACCTGCGAAGCGGCACGAGATGTTGGAAAAAATTGCGAGAGAACAACAAAGCGTGAATATGGAAAAATCAAACGGGCACTCTAACCTGTTCATCTCGTCCTCCATTTGCCTAAGTTTGTCGTCCATCGCGATGTTTGTAATATAAAATTCACCGTTCGCAGTAAATAAAAGTTTGTACGCTCTGTCTTTATCCTGTTGGAACGACCTTTTTCGTTGGGCCGAGTTTTACAATCAAATAGCAAAACACATGACTAAACGACGCGATTAAACGCTACGGGTGACTGTACAGGCAACGTACAGGTGACCCGAGCATTGTTGCCAACGTAACTACGCACGAAATCCCTGGCGCGCTGCAGTTTCCAATGCGCCTGCGTCGAAGCAGTTACTATAAATTTGTATCGAAAAATAATGTGGTGAAATGTATGGTATGAAATGTTATTTGTTCTCCGTGCGAAAATGGCAGTTTTACTCACGCGAGACGCTATTATCCGAGTAAATTTCACACTCGTCAAGAGGTGCTCTAGTTTTGCCGTTATAATATACACGAACACGTATTTAATTAATTCGTAATTATAATGAAGACCGTGCGCGTGCGCACTTACGTTGTAATAACGAAGAAACGCCAAATCGAAGATGGTTGCTCTATTTTTATCCTATTCCAACGATTTATTCGTTGCACTAAGTTTTACAATCAAACAGCAAAACACTTGACTAAACGACGCGATTAAGCCGATCGAGCACTGTTGCCAAGCTAACGATACACGAGATCCCTGGCGCGCTGCAGCTTCCAATGCGCCTGCGTCGAAGGAGTTTTATATAAAAAAATTTGTATCCAAAAACAGTAATATTAAAATGTTAAAATATACTCGTCCCTGTCGAAACATTTTACCGTCCTGCACCGTTCATTTCACCAAGGTTCCCTCGCACACATTTGAACCACAAGTGGACGTTGGTGGAACGTTGCTGCAACGTTGGTGAAATGAACGATGCAGGATGGTTTACCGGAAGGTTCCGACAGGGGTTGCTATAAGCGTATGAAACTTCGTCAAAAGTAATTAAGAAAAACGTTCAATAAATTCCGATGTCGTAATCGTTGTTCGCTGCGATGCCGCAGTCGCTCACAGGTCGGAAACTTGCGGCTGAGTCCTCGCGCCGATTACGTTCCACTCTCGTAGAGCGAATATCACATGATTCAATTTCGTTGACCATTCCATCAATTCGTGAACGCTGTCGCACGACAGTAAGTTTCTGTTTGCGGGATACATTTGTAAGAACTACATGAAATATATTTTGTACATATAAAAAAAATAAAAATAAAAAAATAAAAATAAAGCTTTGTAAATTATTCGACGATATAACGTACCTCACAATGGTACAGGAAGATCGGCACTCGACGATCATGCTGTTTCTGTCGGTCGCGCTCTTGCGTCTCACAGTCTCGATAAGCAGCGTTCTCGGTTTGGCGCAAATCGTTCTATCGGCTGTGCCGATTCTTTTAGAAACGCAATTTATCAACTCGACGATCGTCAGAGGTTCTTTCGTCTCTTGCTCGCGCGGATAATTCCAGAACATTAGTGTGTGCCCCTTGAGAACGCACCATCTTCGATTCCATATCGCGAAGCCGCCCGCTTCGTCGCCGTGGTTCAGAAAACCCTCGTGGCTCACCGACAAGTGAAGCCTACACGAGAGGCTCAAGTCGATCGTCCCTTGCAAGATCGAATTGGCTGGTACCTGAGAAAAAAAAATAAAAAATTAGACATCAAAACATAAAAATACATTAGAAATAAGACAAAATTAGTAATATGAAAAAATTAGAAATAAGACCAAATTAGTAATATGAAAAAATTAGAAATAAGACCAAATTAGTAATATGAAAAAATTAGAAATAAGACAAAATTAGTAACATAAAAAAATTAGAAATAAGACAAAATTAGTAATATGAAAAAAATTAGAAATAAGACAAAATTAGTAATATGAAAAAAATTAGAAATAAGACAAAATTAGTAATACGAAAAAAATTAGAAATAAGACAAAATTAGTAATATGAAAAAATAAGAAATAAGAAAAAATCGGAAATCAACGTCCTACCATCCGGTCAACTATTTGTAAACAATTAAACAGAGCAGAATAAAATTGGCGTACCAGCATCAACGGCCACGGCGAGGACAGGGAAAGATCGTGAAGGAACAATTCTACCAATCCGCAAAGTACGAACGAGGTATTTCGATTTTTCGATGCATGATTGTAGCCGATTTTTGGGGACAGTGGTCTCTCGGCTTTCTTCAGCATCTTCGTCGGTGAAACGAAGAAAGGTGGACAGGAGCTGCTTCTCTTGTGCCTGTCGTCAATTCTGTACTTCTCCTCGTGATTGTAAATTGCCCTTTTCAGCTTCAGCGAGTACACCTCGACGAGAATCTTGAAGCTCGGCGTCAAATTCGGCATCGACACAGCTTCGGGCAGGCGAATTCTCGAGTCCTTCGTCGAGCAGCTGACGGCGCGCGTGGCCCACACTTCGAGACCTTGGGAAACGACGACGACGAACCACTCGATCGTTTCGCCGTCTTGCGATTCGCGATTAATGCATTCTCGCAAATTTAGACTCATGTCTTTTATCGTTATCTCGCCCCTCTCGCCGTAAAATTCTTTATCCACGTCGCTGTTCTCCTCCGACGTTATTCTCTTCATTTCTTCCAACGCCGCCTTTCGCCGGAGACCCGCGAGCAGCAAAAGTCGCTCAGATTCCACCCTCTCCGAACTCTCCGTGAATTCTTTCATCGTGTGACAAACGTTCAGAGCTTTCGTCGCCTGATTCATCAGAGTCTGCTGGACGCTTATCTCTTGAAGAAGCTGACGAATCCTGTCGGTCTCCCGCGCGTCCGAAGAAATCGGCGGGGGCGCCGGTACGTCTTCCTTCGTTCTCACAGCCGCTCGGAACTTCTGAAATACAAAAATAATGAAAAATAATTCAAGCATTTTTTTTTTGTAATGAATTATATGATATGAAAATAGAAATTAGACAAAATATTAATTATGTAAATTATTTATAAAAGGTCTTTTTAAGAACTACAAAAAAATGGTCTGTCATATGTTTTGCCATCATATTTGCCATTACCGTTATATAAAAAGTAAATTATGCAAATTATGCAAATCTTATAGGGGAGAGCAGGGCAAAATGGGGCAACTGGACAAAACTAAATTTTCCAATCATTTTTGGATCGGACAAGCTGGCAAAACTGGGCAGAAAAGCCTAATGTATCCGTAGCGCGAATTCGGGCATCCAAAAATTATTGGAAAATGACGTTTTACCCAAAAACCCCGTTTTGCCCCGTTGCCCCATTTTGCCCCGCTCTACCCTATATATTTTTGTCCGAAGCCCCCCCTAGTTTTCATAGCATATGGAATGCATTTCGGAAATCTGAAGTCCGATATATATGCTATAAAAACCGAAATTCCGAAATTATAGCGTACAGAAATGAATTTCGGAATGCCGAAATCCATTCAATGTTCTATGAAAACCGAAATCCCGAAAACCGGATGGATTTCGAAGTTTCGTTATCCGTTCTATATGCTATAAAAACCGTAATTCCGAATATATCGCTTATGGAATGGAATTCCGGAATTTCGAAATCCATTCAATATGCCATAATTTCACAATTACGGTTTTCATAGCATATGAAACGGAGTTCAAAATTCCGTTCCACATGGAATGGATTTCCAAACGCTACGAACCATGCACTGTTAAAAACAATTGTAAATTTAATGTACCGATATTGGAAGCTTTTATGCATAAACCAGTATATTAAATTTAATGTACAAATATTATGTAAAATAGTATATAAAGTAATTTTTAAATACATTTAGTACTAGTAAAGTACTTTTATTAAAATACCACTTTTTTATGATTTTTTATTTACCGTACATTCATTTTACACAACATTTTTATATAAAATTTTATATACTAGTTTATGCATAAAAGCTTCCAATACAGGTACATTAATTTCGATGCAGACATTTTTTACAGTGCGCGATCCAAGTGAGTTTTTGAGCTCATTCAAAGAAATAAAAATAAAAAAATAGTCTGGCGTACCTTTTTAATTCTTTGTGACAACGATCTGTAAATGCTCATCGATCGATTGAGCGTGCCGGACCTTTTGGGAGGTGGTTCGGTCATCGACGGACGCAGAGCTTGTATCATTCTCTTCCTGAGAGGTGTTCTGTCCTCGGATATGAGTTCGCTCGCGTTGAAGTGCGAGTTCGTGCGATCCCGAGCTTCCGAAGCTGCGTAAGTGACCGTCGTGTTGTACAATTCGTCGCCCAACGCCTCCTCCAAGAACCTCTCGACTTCGTACGGTATCGTGTCGTTCAAGCTGGGCCCGATGTCCTTCGACCGTTCCTCGGCACCGTCGTGCCGGCAATCGGCGCTGCCCGGCGTGGCTGGAACGGCGATCGTCGAAATCGTCGACTCGACCCTCGAGGGCGAAGGAAATTTTATCTTCGTCGAATCCGAATGAGAATTTTTTCTCGTCGATTCCATAATCGGCATCTTTCTCTCCGATTTCGGTGTCCTGTGATAGGTCACTATTTCGTCCGAACTTCTGGTCTCGCCCTCGTTCGAGTAATAACAATTATCTTCGGTATTTTCATCGCCGGAAGCGAATTCCCCGAATTGGGAAATTTTGCAACGAGTGTGGATATTTTTTTGCAGCGTATAGCCGGTGCGTTCGAATTCGATTTCTTCGAGAACGGGATACATTTTTTCGCACTTCTCGACGATCGCTTGCGTCGTGAAGGTCTTCGGCGATCTCGTCTCGAGGTTCCTTATTTGGGCGTCGAGCTCGTCTATCGCCGCTGAGAGCGAAGCCGAGGACGATCGGGTCGCTTGCTCCGAATTACTCTCGGAAATCGTGCCGGTCTCGCGATTTTTATTGTCGATGTTCCTCAATCGCGCTATCGTCTTCGGAGATTCTTCTGTGCTTCCTTCTCGCACTCGTGCCTTTCGCTCGTCCATCGAGGACGAATCGTCCGGCGAGTAGCTGTCGATTTCTGTGAAATTGCTTTTCGTCGGTGCAAACGATTTTTTGCAACGAACGGGGAATGCGTTTGGCAAAACAACCGGAGATCCTTCGGTTCCTCCGGAGATCTTGTTGTACGATGGTACGGAAATCTCGTTGTTGTTGTTGCGAGAATTCTCGATCGGGTCGAAGCCCCTGCTGTGAAGATCGTGGCTTCGATCGAGCTTCCCTTGATCCTCCGTATCTGTTTCGACATAATTAGATCGTTAGTCGTCTTTTAAAAGAATTGTTTGTTTTCTGGTTTCCTTTTTTTTTATGCAAAATATATTTTTCATATTTTTATGGACATGTTCGCAATGTTCCATATTATCGAAAAATTATGTTTGCACTGTAAAACAAAATTCGTATGAAATTTAATTTACTGGACTGGAACTTGTTATGCAAAAACTGGTATATTAAATTTCATGCACAATTGTGATGAAAATTTAAAGTTCAGTGTGTTGAAAAAATTGGGATTACTTTATTTTTTAGTAGTTTACTTTAATTGTGTTATGAAAGTACTTTAATTTCAATGAAGAAGTAGTATATTAATTTTTTAAATAATTATTGTACATTAAATTTACAATTTTTTATTGTAAATTGTAAACGGCACCTGCAACTGTAAAAAAAATAGTTGAAAATTAATTAACGGTATCGGAAGCTTTTTCACATAAACTATTTCCGAAATTTCAAACACATTTGCGTTGCAATTTTACAGTAAAATGTTTGATTTTAATGAACATTTTTGTAAATTTCCGGCAAAAGGTTTGTAATTTTAACGTCTGGTATTTTTATTTTACAAAAGATAATACATTAATGTTCAATTATGAAGTTTTATGCAAATTTCAAGTTACAGTAATCTAAATTCACAATTTATTTTTACAGTGTGATAGATTCGTGATCGGCGTGGAAAAATTCATTCAAAGTAGTCCCGGAACGACGACAGATGAAAAAAGTTTTTCGGAAAAAATGAGGGATTTTCCATATTTTTAGATAGGAATTTCTAGGCTTTTTTTTACCTGCACACGATTCACGGTGCGTGGAGGGGTCATCGATAGCCTTGAGAATACTGTATCTTCTCTGCAAATTCTCGTTACTCGTGTCGAAAACTCCATCGCGATCGCGTATTCTCCTCGAGGAAACGCGACGGAGCATGCGCTAAAATATCAAAACAGTTTAATCGATCGTCGATCCCTCCGTACAGAACTTTGTATTTACGGTTTTATAATTATAGTCGCATAAATGGACTCACTCGCGTGAACGCTTCCTGAATATCCTCCATCCAAAATTGCGTAGTCATAGATTCGTTATTATCGTTAAATCATTTGCCACTGCTCGAACTAGGAAGGACTTATCGAACTGACAACCAGCAACGACCGATCTCGTACGAGTACTGCTAATACGGAAGAATTGAGGGTCAAGCCGTGTTTATTTTCTCTCGTATTCATCATTATTTTTTTTCGCCAGAATGTACACATAGAGTCCATCCATACTATATATGGGGCATTCCACGTCGGGATATTGTCCGATTTTTTGTAACCATCAGTGAAATTTTTGAATCCTCGAAAAAGCAATTAGGGAAACGTCGCTTTAGAAAAACTCAAAAAATGCACACTGATTCTTTGGTTTAAAATATGATTTATAAGCACCACCCGATAATGGGAACTCGATACTTACTATTAAAAAAAAAATTATTACCGACCTTATGGGTCGGTAATAGGCTGCTAATTTTACATGGAATGCCCCATATACATGTACTGAAATTCAAAAATTATACACGATATTATATTGTCCACAGATTTAATATCTTTTCCTTTTTCCGTTTATAGTTTCTGCAATCGCAATGAATTGTCCATTACATTGTTGACGGCTATTCGAATAGTGAACTTGCAACGAGTGTACATTGGTTGAGTATGAATATTTTTTCACACTATCAATTGTTGAGTTTTATAGCGTTATATATGTACGACGTACGGAATGGAGTCGCCAGGAGCGCTGACGACACCAAACTTTCGTTAGGGCACGAAAACGCCGGGTTCAGCGTTCGTTGCCCCGAATTCTCGTCAGCTGTGACCCAGATTCCGCTGACCTAGTTTCTGATTGGTTGATTTTCACTTTCCCTTTCGTTGAAATATTTGGCGGGAATATTCTCGTTGATTTGAAACTTTTCATATGAAGCAACTTATGTACCACGCCCGGCTTCAAGCTCGCACTGCCAATCTGGAACCCCGATGCGCTATAACAACAAATAATATAATGCTATAATAATATATAATACAAGCAACAAAATAATACCCAAAAATGGGGCTGAAGAACTCAGGTCGATGGCCCTTTGTGAAAGTGTATTATCGTATTGTCAAAGTGTAATTTTCATTAGATATAAAATTAGTATAACATGTTAAATGTATAAATGTATAGCATTGCAATAAGTTTTTACTATCAATACCGAAATATATCGCTGACGCGTCGGAATGTATAATCTTAGATGGCAATTGATAGCGTTGTTTGATCCGGCGGCTGATTAAGTACCCGAACAAATAAACGATTAAAAATCATTAAAAGCAAAGCGATAATGCAAAATCATTTATCGACATTATTACGAATACACCTTCAAACCCCTTTCAATGACGAAAAATATTGGTCAAATTACGCTTCCTATAAGTGTATGTAAACATCGATTACCGCGTCCCACATTTTTGTCGACAATTAATCTACCGCCTCCTACAATTATCAACAATTACAGTCTCGCGCAGAGCTGAGTCTTAAAAACGCCGACGATTTACACATAAAACGCAGCTCGCAGCTGTTTTCGTTTAATATCGAAAAGTCGCCCCCTTAAAAATCGCCTTCACTGCCGCCGCAAGACAAATCACGGTAGCAAAACAAAGTGAGATCCTGACAACGCGACTCTTCGGATACTTATCTTGTTGTCAACCGTACGAAACGAAAGTTCAATTGTAATCTATTCGGCCGATAGCGATGATCTCTCGGCAGTCGTAGACTCACAAGACTCAATCGTCATATAACAAAGTTGCGTAAAATAACACCGAACAGAGGTTAACACAACACAAGCGCGAGATGATGTCGAGCGGCGATGCATCGGTGAGCACGGGCGATCCTCGAGTCGGCAATGGCTACGTCGCTCGGGACGGCACGGACGCTGTTAACAGCGTCCCTACCGCCTCCCAGGATGACAACGAGATTCTTCGTTGCTTCGTCTGCGACGGCAAAATTCAGGGTCGTCGGTACTCGCTGGCGACGTGCAAGACTCAGAGCTCGCGAGCTCGAATCATCGAGAAATTGGGCGAGCTAGTCGGTGAGAGGTAGTTTCATTGCAACTCGATTTATAACTATAATTATTATTATTATTATTATTTATTTACAGAAAATAGGTTTTCACTTTTTACGCCTGCTTCGATATATTGCTCTTCGTGTAAAAAATCTATAATTCAATTTTATTTTTAAGTGTATTCGTTGACTCTGCTTCAATTGCATCTACCGGTAATGTGATCTCTGTTCTATGCGTCCGCTACCCTATCGCATAAGGTGTGCATCCATCGGTTTATTGTCCAAGGCCTTCTTCGTCAGTTTGAGTCGATGGCCGCCATGATTTGCATTTCTCGCCTGTTCAAATAATTCGCCTCCGTTGATTGCGTAGTTTCCGTTCAGTTGGAATATTTGGTGTTATATAGTAGCTTATACGTTTTAAAAATTATTATTATTATTATTAATCTTTACAGAATTTAAGTTTCCACTTATAGATCTGCTTCTATATAATATAAGATCACATAAAAATATTACTATCAATTTGGTTTTTAAATTCGTTCAAAGTCTCTGCTTCTACTGCTCTTTCCGGTAGCGCGTTCCACTTTCCATGCAGTCTATGCGTTTCTATGCAGTCACTTTGTTTCGATCTGTTCCTAAAGATCTCTAGGTTCAGTCTCGTTAGTCACTGCAAATATCTAGATTCAGGACTCCATGCAGTAATTTGGTCACTTGCTGTTCACTTGCTCAATCAGTGCAATATAGGAATATTCTTCCGATTTCAAGGTCGCCGACAATGTTTTTTTCAAAATCCACGATTATTAAACTATATGAATGATCTTGCAGATATGTCGTCGTCATATCCGAGGACGACGTTATATGTCGCAGCTGCGCAAATCTGATGAACACTATGGATAGACTGGAGTCGGAGATGAGAGGCGTCAAAGCGGCGGTGCTCAGATTTCTGGAGTGCAAGTATTCGCTCACCGAGGGCGAACTGCTGGACAACAGCGAAGTCGTCAGACCGTGCCAGCCTCCTCAAATAACGAAGAGCGACTGTGGAGCGGGCGACTATCATTCGAGAAAGAGAGGACCCGTCTCTACGGAGGAAGCCGACTGTGCCACGAAGAAGGCCAAGAAATCTGTCTGGATGCAATGCGACAAATGCAGATACACGACGCACTACAACACGTTCATGGTCCATCACATAAGACAGCATGCCAAGAGAAAAATCCATTGCGACAAGTGCGGCGTCGAGTTTCCCGGCTCTAAACCCTCGAGGCACTTTTGCAAAGATCGCGGCAACGGGGACAATCGCGAAGATGGGGAGAACATTGAGAGAGGTATTTTTTTTGTCTGCTTTTCTTACGCTCTTTTATCGAGGGGAATGTTGTAATATTGTTACTTTTTTAAGATGAGGTGAAACAGACTCAATCGGTAACAAAAACTGTAATGAATGGCATTCGGAAGTGGTAGAAATTTCGCTAAAAAGCAAAGTATTAGCTGATGTAGAATTCAATACTTTTTCCAATGATACTTCTGATAGAAATTATATATATATACTGAATTATAATGAGATTGAATTTCTCGAACCGTCGACCGAACGTCTGTTCTTTATACGAAATTGTTTTTCAGCCGAACCGACGACGATTGAAACGGCGACTTTGGAGACGATCGATCTCAGTGCAACGCCCGAAGAGGTTGACGATGGTGTGTCGTTGCCGATATTGACGATACAGGGCGACGCCGAGTCTACGATACAGGCTATAAACGTGAAGGACGAGCCGATTGAGCTGATCAACCTCGCGAATCCGAATTCTCTACAATTTCAAAATATTCTCGCCAGTGGTGAGTTCAAACACGGAAGTAACGTTACTATCCGTTACGAATTTTTTACGACCCTGAAGATATGTGTATGACATCAAGTTTCATCTTTGGCCAGTCTGTATCGATGCACAGCTTTAGCAGCAATAACCAATTGCTCACTTATAGAATTTTAATCTCCAAGTGAATTTCCTCGAGCAAAGTTTGGACAATGCAAAATAGAACCATTATAACTTGACGAAATTTGGGCACATGCAGATATCTTCAGGGTCATAATTTTTTCACTCTCGTGTTAATCGAACGATTTGGTAATTTTTGTTTCTCTTTCGCAGACGGATCGTTCAGAGGCGGTCAACCGATGTTGATGAGAGTGTTGCAGCAGTTGGGCGTCGGCGAGGATTTCGGACAATCGGCATTGATGCCGACGACAAACAGCGAGACGAGTATGGTGGTAAAGGCAAAGGATAATTCGGGCAAACAGATGTTGACCCTGGCGGCCGACGGGAGCTTGGAAATGGTCGCGGTCGATTGTTGGGACGACATAAATCCTCAGGATCCTGAGCCGGACATGACGTTTTAATGCTCTCGTCGCTCGACCAAATTTTCCCAGTCGCACGTTGAACCGGTATAATATTTTTTTTCTCTCGAAATTACCGTCACAAATGCATGTTATCTTTATTGACCGGCCATCATACAAAAAAATCCTTGTAAATAATTTTATCATGTATACCCAATGGATATACATAATAAAATTATTGATAAAAATATTAAAGAAAAAAAAAAAAAAAAAAAAAAAATGAATATATAATTATAAAATTATGATCGGTACTATGGATATCATCCACAGTCCCGATCATAATTTTCTATTTTTATATTCATCTGTTTTTCTTATATTTTTTTGTTCATTCGTTTCACAGTTACGATAATTAGATCTATCGCAAAGTCGCAAATAATCGTTCTCCTATACGCGGCACTGACAGATCAAGTTCTATTTTAGAATCGACTATCGTCCCTGCGGCATTGACAACGGATCTTCCGACATCGAGTACGGATTCGACGGTCCTGTCGAGGTTCTGAACAGTCTCCTCCACGACGTCGTCAATCATCTGACCGAGTGTGTCGGCGAATTCCGCTACGCCCAGTTTTCGTGTCCGCTGCTATAGATCAACGTTACAATCAATCTTATTCGTTTTTGTTTAGTTTACCTTCACCATGTGTTTTTTTTGGTTTTATATCTACCTCCATCACGGACCCAGCGGTCGCAATTTTTTTATGATCGGGTATGTTGTCGGCCTCATCGTTCGTTGCTACCCGATGCGTTGCCACCTTTTTGTTAACCTCCGGATGGTTACGAAGGGTGGCAACTACTCGCCCTCCGTTAACGTTGAAATTACCGTTTCCAGTTTCACTCGGGTAAAAATTGTCGTTCACATAGTCTTCATAGTCCAAGTTGGTCCAATCGTTGACGATTAGTTTATCTCGGTCCGAGCGTTCGCGCGTCTCTGCGACGGGCTGAAAGCAAAGTTCCCTATTGAATGCTGCACCGCGAATTCGCTTCGACGATTTACAGGATGTATTTCTCACGTTGTTCGATACGCCACTGTCGTTCTCGACTGGTTCATTCAATCGCAAAAGAATCGACGTTCGAGCCTGCAAGACAGGTAATTGAAATTACACTTTTTCAATTACAGTATTAACGGTGTATTTATCGCACGTGTACCTGAACATGCGCGGCACAAAAGAGGGCGAGAAACAGAACTTTCGGAATCATATCTACGTCGTTGTAAACGCGAGGTCCTCCCGTGAACGAACACGACACGATATAAAACTCGGTGCCGAAAAGTGCTCGATATTTATATTTGAGACGATACGATGATTTTTTTAATAAGCTGAAATCCAGTCAATAAAATTAATCTTGATTCGACGATTATTTTTAACCTCTGCCGAACGGTTAGTGTAATATATAACACGCCACGTTTCATTCAACCGGCGATTGAAAAGTATTTCGGTTTGTTCGTATCTTTTTTTACAAAAAAAAAAATCGTAAGAATTTGTTCTTTAGCCGAGCAAACAGAGAGACGATACTTCGGCTATCTCTAAACAATTTAAAAAATGTCGTAAATCAATCCACCAGACACTTTCCTTGTATAAAGTTTCTCGTTACATTGATAAAAACTTTGAATATAATAATTCACTTTTCTGGTATGTCAACAAATTTAATGTTCAATTTGAATTATATTCGGCATGGTACTGTGATATTTCGTACGGTAGAGTAAATAAGGGTATTTACGATAGAGGCGCTCCACCGAGGCTGCGATCGATAATCCAAGCGTTTCTCAGAATATCGTTGAAGTTAGCTCGCTCTGTTCCGTCGGAACAGTCTTAACACTGGTTACTTATTTAACAAAAATATCTTTAGATTTCTGTAAGCTCGTAAGACGTGTACATTTAATATATTTTTAAATAAAACCTTGAAATACGCTGCGTAATTGATCTATAGTAGATTGCCAGTAAATAGATCGATAATACCTTCGAATTTGTGTTCGCGCTTTAAGGTCATTCGAAAGCCCCTCCGCTCTTGAAATTGCAGATAAACATTGTGACAAACAAATACGGGAAAGATAACAATGATGCGAAACGATTACGAAAAAAAAATAGGAAAAAGTTTCGCCACTCGACTTTCCATAATCTTTTATCAAATAGTTAATACTGTAAAAAAATCCCTAGAATGTTTCCCAAGCTCCTAGTGACCTTCACTCCCTCATCATGGCCCTTCCGAATTTTCAAATTATACAAACAGTTTTATTCGCTCGCTTCTGTGATGTCTCCGAAAGTGCTTTACGGCTACGACATTTCCTGCAGTTAATAAACGTTCAATTATAACATTTTTTTTTGTTGGCGAACGACACTCGAAATAAAAAATAAATCATGCGACACGACGGCCTGGATTGCGATATCGAGACGATCCTGGAGTGTCGAGAGAACGAAGAGTCCGATGTGCTGCAGAGGTTATCTTCTTGCTGTCAACACTTTCACTCCAGAGTCGCTGCGTCCGTAGAATCTTATCTCAACCGTGAGAAAGGTAAGTGCACTGTGCAGCGAACATCGTAATCTTTCGTGTCTGCGTGCCTCGATAAGATTAGAAAAATTGTTTAGAAAAAATGTGCCAGATGCGTGTGTTGTGTGTGTGTGAGAATTAGGCGCGAAAAATTCAAACTGCTGTAACTCGAGAAAACTGAAATTTCACACACAGCATATGTGCTCGATAGTGAATTTGTCTTGAAAATTTCATAAAAAAATGTTAGATTGTTTTTTATGCACACCATTTTTTTTATTTTTCACATAGATTACGTCCAAAAGTGCAAAGGAATCGGCGAGCAAATTGCAGAATTGCACAGCAAGAACAAGGACAGGATCACGGTGCTGGAAAACACGATTCTCGAGCAAAAAGTAGTCGACAAGAAAATGGCTATAATGGCAAAGCAACAGGCAAAAGTGAGGGAGGATATAGAGGATGCGAAATCGCGAAAGGAAAGCATAGCGCTGGAATTGGTCGATTTGATGCAAGGTTTATTCAATTCTTATACGTTTCAGTGTTTTACATGTTTTAAACTCATTTACTAATCGGTTGAAGTAACTGACAAATGGTTTTCCTTTGCAGAATTCGAGGATGGGAGGAAGGAGAGAAGAGAACGATGGGACGCAATTAAAATGGCTTGTTCTGTTTACAAGGAGAAACTGGACTTTCACATAGAATTTAAACAGTTGGAAGATCACGAACGAGTGCAAGTGACGTTTTTCAGACACAAGAATCCGGACAGGGACAGCTACTATGTGTATTTGTTGGACTACAAAAGTCATTGGAAAGGTAACGAGTTTGGCTCGGTTGATGCAAAGATAAAATATTATTATCATTAAGTTTACTCTTTTTACATCTGCTTCTAGATAAATGTTCTCACGTAAAAAAATATTAAATGGCTCTGCTTATATCTTCTTAAATATATATATATATATATTATTTTTTTTTACTTAAAACTGTTTACAGTGGGACATATAGAGCCTGCTCTCAAGAAGACTCATCTGAAAGAGCTCCAGAGTGTGATTGACTTCAAAAAACCACTGGATGTGTCTGAAGTCATTGCTTTCCTCTGCGCGTTGAAAAGTGTCTTCTCAAACCATTACTTCAAGGAATGAGACACACGGAGGATTGTGTAAAAATGTAACAAATATTATTTTTTTTATAGCCTTTTGTAAAATCGAAAGGACACTGTCGACATGTACGGCGGCGTACGGTAAAACGAAATATGTATATAAACTGAATTCACAATGGGAAATAAATATCCCACCGATATTTCGTAGAGTTTCGTGTATTGTTGAGCCGTTCCGCGAGGATCTTTTTTCCTTTTTGTTTTGACTTAAAACCGTTTATATTGGGACAGAAGAAGTCTGTTCTGAAGAAAATTAGTTTGAAAGAGATATCGAGTGTGAATATCAAGACTCAAAGCCAAAATTCAAATTCATCAAAAAATGAATCGGTTAACAAATTACCCGGCAACAAAACTTTTTTTTATGAAAATGATTCGTTTATTTTTCTGAATATGTATGAATTTTTTCAGATTTTTAAGTAATCGTT
>JAPYZD010004270.1:0-11542 GCA_030522725.1 Ichneumoninae sp. B BG-2022a
AGTGATATCTCCATGATAGATTATGGTAACATTACTTAACTGGTACTTGGCCTAGCGACATAAAATCACGGGAAGAAGAAAATGCTACTTGGAGAGTGGCACTGGTGTCTGCAGAGACGAGCCATCGAACGGCTTAAAAAGAAAAAAAAAATACGACAAAAATACACAGAGGAGAATCTATACCTGATGTGTCATAATAATGTTCTGGCTGGAATTATGCCCTCTTGGCATTGGGTTGCGAGCTAGCTTCTCTCATATTGCCACAATTACCGAGTTTCCACCGTGAGTGAGATTGGGCCGAGATTTACTCTGGACTACTGGAAAAATTCCAGAAGACTCAAAATTCGCTTATGGGATTGGCTATTGACTACAAAGTTTCGAATTAACTAGAATTTTGCCACTAGTTCAGACTCGTTTCAGTCCGTTCTCAGTCCCACTGGAAACTCAGTAAACAAGACATGTACCAAGTTTTCACCGTGAGTGAGATTGGGCCGAGATTTACTCTGAACTGCTGGAAAAATTCCAGAAGACTCAAAATTCGCTTATGGGATTGGCTATTGACTACAAAATTTCGATTTAACTAGAATTTTGCCACTAGTTCAGACTCGTTTCAGTCCGTTCTCAGTCCCACTGGAAACTCAGTAAACAAGACATGTACCAAGTTTTCACCGTGAATGAGATTGGGCCGAGATTTACTCTGAACTACTGGAAAAATTCCAGAAGACTCAAAATTCGCTTATGGGATTGGCTATTGACTACAAAGTTTCGAATTAACTAGAATTTTGCCACTAGTTCAGATTCGTTTCAGTCCGTTCTCAGTCCTGGTGGAAATTGAATAAACAAGACATGGGCATTTGACGCAGTGGCCTGAAGTGGTCTGCACTTGTGTTGGCTCGTCGAGTGTTCAGTTGTTGGGTGTTAAATTGGTTGTGTGTGCTCTCCCTCGGTTTTGATTGGACTTAGTGTACAGCCTATTCACGATCATACGTTTGCACGCCATCATTCACCGTTTAGTGTTCGTGTCGACAATTACCGACTTTCCACCGTGAGTGAGACCGGGCTGAGCTTCACTCTGAACTGGTGCAAAAATTCTAGTAGACTTAAAATTCACTTATGGGATCGGCTGTTGATTAGAAAGGTTCGAATCAACTAGAATGTTGCCACCAGTTCAGACTTGTTTCAGTCCGTTCTCAGTCCCGGTGCAAACTTAGTATTTTTCTGTGTCCACCTGATATACCGTCGAATTCCCCAAGTGAACTTTCCCGAGCGAAGTTTGTGCGATGAAGAACACAACCGTTGTACCTTTATTTTTTATTTTTTTTTGTTCATTAGTTTCTGGGATAAACCCTTTTACTGCATACAATATTGAAAGTACATCAGAAAATTGGTAAAGTATAAAAGTATCTACAATTTGAATAATATCACCAAACTTAATATCACCTAAACTTTATGAAGTTTGGTCTCGTGCAGATATCTTCAGGCTGATGATTATTCGCGTTACCGAGCGCCGCGCGTGCTCGACCGGGTCGGTCGAGTGCGATTTGTTTTCCACTCTGGCAAGGGTAACACAGAGGCCTCGACCTGCGTTCAACTGGTGTATCGCAAGATCCACCGCTCGGAGCTTCCAACGCCTTTACGGAATCTCATGACACCCCAGCGGCGATACGACAAACCTTAAATATTTTATTAACGATATGTCTTTCGAAGCGACGATCACGTCCGAGTTTTGCCTCGCTCCACCAGGACTGCGGCTGCGGGGCGCGTTAACCGGCAAGGAAGATTGCGCGTGTTTATATATATATATATATATATATATATATATATATATAACGAGTATAATATTATATAGACGACGGATGTTCGATAGATGCGCTCCGGCTGGAGATTCAGATTACGACCGGATCCGCATCGGTATTGCGTTAACGCAATATATTTAATATTTACTTTTTTGTTTTTTTTTTTGATTTTTCGTTATGCACACTCTATGTCAGCCGTGCTGATCGTCGGGCTGTGACAGAATTACGCGAAAAAAACAA
The DNA here is from genome assembly GCA_030522725.1 of Ichneumoninae sp. B BG-2022a. Classification (NCBI taxonomy): domain Eukaryota; kingdom Metazoa; phylum Arthropoda; class Insecta; order Hymenoptera; family Ichneumonidae; species Ichneumoninae sp. B BG-2022a. The sequence continues at coordinate 2,037 of JAPYZD010004270.1, forward strand.
CGCAGGGAAAGTTATTGTAAAGTTTGTCGATCTTTGTTTCTTTCTTCTTCCCTCTTGTACGTGTTTATTAACGGTTTGTTCGCGTGTTCCCCGCTGCGCATCGATGTGCTCCCCCCCGTTCTTCCGGTATATTTGTACCCTTCTTAGTATTACACGGCCAGTCACAGGCGCTTTCGATTTCGCATTTTTTGTTACTGTAACGTGACTGTTTTTTAGCACGCTCGTTTTTTTAGCAAAAAGACATGTGGTATGAAAAAGTGATCTAAATGGGTTCGACATGTCCGTCCGGGTGGTAATTATAAGGTGTCCGGACGAACATCCTATATAGCACGAGATCTTTTGAAATCACTTTATAAATATTTTCAATTTTTCAAATATTACGAAATACTTATGAAATAATGTTTTGAAGTATCTTATCAAAATATTCCAACGAAAGAATTCTTAAATATTTCAGAAATATACTTAATCTTCCAATACAGGTGAAAAATATTTTGAAAATGAATATTAGTAGGTAGGCAGTGAACTTTTGACGGTTTTAAAAAATTTTACACATATTTTTTAACGTTGGTAAAATGTTTACTAGACATTGGTATGTCGCCAACATGCAAATGTCTTAAAAATATTTTTACGAAATATTTCTGAAACATTTCAATGTAAGATTTATGAGCGGACAAAAAAATATTTTTGAAACATTACAAAAATATTTCCGTACTATGCGAGTAATGTGATCTATTTAGATGACTTTTTCATATCCGCGCGCATGCGTGCAATCATGCTATAATAACGAAAAATGGCGAATCAAAAGGACATCTGAGATGCTTTCGATTGGGCGATTTTCGTTACTACAACATAACTGCGCATGCGCACGGTCGCTATGTGAGGTATTTTCGATTTGGCGTTTTTAGTTATTATAACACAAGTGCGCGTACGCATGGTCGTTTGCTGGTACGAATTCTTACCAAAAAACGACACTGCGCATGCGCAGTCCCGTTATAATAACGAAAAAAGCTAAATCAAAAGCACCTCTGGTAAGAATTCTCACGAAAAAACGACCGTGCGCATGCGCAGTCATGTTACTATAACGAAAAAGACCAAATCGACAGCACTATTTATCACAGAGTACGATGCGCAAATCCTGTTGCGCGTCGTAAATGTGCCTTTTCAATAAAATCTCGTACAAAAAAAATAATAATAATAATTCTGTAAAGTGAACTAAAGTAGGTCGCGTAGAAAATAATAGTCGAGTCGATTGGCGTGGGAAGATCGTAGTCGTCGACTCGGAGCGAACTAACAATCAAAAGGACCGAAAAAAAAACTTGCTTGATCGTCACAAATCTGTATTTTGTACATCTATAATTCTTAACGACCGACTAACTTGTAAATCTTGTACGACTGGACCTAGCGATCTTGTTAAGACAAAAAAAAACTTTTATTACAGGCTGCATATACAGCATACTTTATCTGTACTATAATAATCATGTTAAGTTTTATCGTCATTGTGTATTCTCTTTATAGTCTATTTATCCAATAAAGCCGAGGAGTATATGAGAAAAAAAAGACAAAAAAAGATAGCGGTCGCAAGTGGTTTTATGTATTGCTACCTCTGCTTCTAATATGTACGTATTAAGCACGCCTTTACTAATTGGTCATTGTCGGAACGAGCAACACTGCATAAACATCTAAGACGCATGCCCGATTTTTTACCGACGAAGAATTTCTTGAAAACAATTTTCAACATTTTTTTCTAATTATTTTTAAAATGATTAAATTTTTAAAAAAATGATTTTCTAAACTCTATAGCACATATTTTTTGTGTGTGTATGCGTGTGTGCGTTAGGCGAGCGTACCGATCAACGACGCGCGCAGATGTACGAAAAAGTGCAATATGCTGCAGCTGCGGTAATTGTCTTTAATGGCGGTGGTCCAGGCGTCGAGCGAGCGAATCAGCGCGCACGGATGCATTGACTACGCCGCGTATGGTCATCTTGAAAAAAAGAAACAAAAAAAACTACACATCGGAGTTTACACGACAGATGGCGTAGCGCGACCGACGAATGGTAGCGAGAGAATGGTCGAACGAGTAATGGAAGGTCGGCTGTCGGTTTCGTATAATCGGAATGGTGACCGTGATTGTTGTGTGTGCAGGTGTATCGGAGAACCTGTCGTGGAAAGAGTCGTCGATGCCGCCGGATTCGTCGAGCAGCGAGACGGGCAAGGAAACGCCACCGGAAACTATAAAATTCATCGTCGGCGAGGGAAACGAGCCGGAGAGCGCCGTGAGCGCCCCCACGCGGGAGAAACCGTCGCCGAGGGAGAGGCTAGAAAGGGCGCCGGTTCCTCCGAGAGTGCCGAGTCCGGGCATGGTAAGATCGCACAGCCAAGAAACGAACATGCTCTTCGGCGAAGACAGACAGGGCACCTCCTCATCATTCCTACCGAAGACTTCCTACTCGGACAACAGTCTGGGCGACGCCTCTGAGCGATCGATGAGCCGGTTCTCGAGCCTGCGCAAGCATCAGCCTCCCAAGGAGTTACCGACCGTCGCGTCGGTCGACGACGAGACCCTCTCCACTGACTCAAACTCGACAGCCGACAACGACGAGATAAAACGACGACGCAGGAAGCTCCACTTTCCGGCCTTTCGAAAGAACAAGACAAAACTCACCAATCCAACGACGTAACGCAACGGTCACCGAACTTTCCGACGTCCACTTAGGGAGCTACGGCTTTGGGCGTTTGGTTCTCTGACGCCGCGCAGCGCCGAAAAAACCCCTGTTCGCTATGCGCGCGATCTGCACTCCTCGCGGACCAACCAACCCTAAAACTTTGGGTTATTTTCTGACAATCCTCTCCGACTCAACCAGTCGATTGGCGTGCCAAAGCGACTCTGATTGCAACCGATTCGGGAGGAAGCTAACCGTTATAGAATACTAACCATTATGTGTTGGTTACTCTATCGGTACCTGCGACCACCGTTCGACCACGAATCCACTCGTCCAATTGTGCCTAAAATCACCACAAAATGATTGCATGACCGAACGATTGTAGCGCCATCGCCACGAAACAAACTGCTGCTTAAACCGTAATCCGGACAAAGAGGTCTTGACTATTCCGACGGCAAATCAAATTCAAATTCGATGAGCCGAGGATCTTGCTAGTTCAGCTCGAGGCGGTGACGCTGCATTCGGTCGAATTCGCCATCGTTTCGCGGTGGATTTCAGGCGCAGACGGACCGGTTGTATTTATAGTCGAAATGCTGTCGATGATACCGAGAGGGTACAAAGTTGGTTTACCGTTGGATTTTCCCAAAGCAACCCAATTCCAACTTTATGTCGAGAGCATCGATAGCTCTTGCCTCAGGCTTGGAAATCGGACCTTTTCAGGAAAATTCAACCGTAAGCTAAATTCGCATCCGACACACATAACGGTTGGTATTACGGTTCGTTTGTGGTGATTGGAATAAGAGTTGGTTTGATGCACAAATCAGCCGGTTGGTTTTCAGGTTGGTCAGAACGCGAGGGCCGAGCTCGCCGGATGAGTGCGTAAAGCGTATTCGCTGTGCGCGCGACCTACACAAGCTCGTCGGATGAGAGTGTTTTGCCTATACATGCAAAGAGCCGGGTGTGCAAGTTGGAACTAAGGTGGCCGGTAGATGGCGCTGTGAGAACTCATGTACACGGCAATGCACGCTCAGCCGGTAGCGCTGCGTTAGTCACGCGCATAGCGAAACACGCGCAGGGCCGGGTGTGCAAGTTGGGACCGAGTCGGCCGGTAGGTGGCGCTGATGGAGTGCACGCTCAGCCGGAGGCTCCTTGCAAGTCACGCGCATAGCGAACAGTCCTGTCGTGCCGATTCGATGCCTTCTCGTCGTTCAGTCCCGTCCTTCGGGTCTGCGACGCAAATAATTGGGGCTTTCCTTCTACCCGTGAAAATGATCACCTTATAACGACGGGTCGATTTGATTCGTCCACTCTGTCGGAGAACGAACCAATCAAATCCTTCCGTCATTTTAACGTACTCATTTTCACGGCTCGATGTAAAGCGCCAAATAAAATATGTACCTCCCACAAACGTAGCATTGACTGGGTGAGGTTCAGTAGGGTAGGAGGTGTTTGTAAAACGAATAGTGCTCAAGGGAACGCGCACAACGGGGAGCACTTGGTTACTTAGATAGCGACATTGTTAATCACACACTGTTCGATCGATGACGAATCTCGGGATCGGAAGGGGAAAGAATCGTCATCGATTCGACATGGCGTTCGCGACACGGAGGTTTTTTTTTTTAAGCCCGCCGGACTACGGTCGTTATAATTATTATATACAACGTATGTATAGTTATAATTCATGCAAGAGGAAAGTTTCTCAGGTTATGTCGTGTTTTCATTGCGCGTGTAATTGTAAAGAATGAAGAAAAACAAAATATCGAATTTAATCGATTCTCGAGTGGACGTGGGTATGTTCAGGGACTTACCGCAACGCCCCGGGCTGAATAATCTCTGTATCGGGGACGTAATTGTTTTGCCCGATCGTCGAGCGGTTATTTGTCCAGTGATGTCACACGTGGCGGCGCGCTCGCTCGGATCGATACGTTGTTATATACATAGCGATTTGATGATTATAGTATGAATGCCCGATACCCGTATCGTCGAACTAGTGTAACGGATACAGTAATTTAATTTAGCTTAGAGAAATCCGAGATCGATACGACAAAGTTTGTCCCGAGGGAGCCCCGAAAACTTTTGGGCAACGAATTTCGTTTTGTCGACGAGTTTAAATGTATATAACATACAATGTATTCCGATAAATCCCTACGAAACTTCGAGTACAGTGAAAACACGTTGTTTCTTTCGATTAAAAAAAAAAGTTCAACGCTCGTAAATTGTCTTCCGTGTAACGCGAACGATGATTATTTTTAAAAGAAATTATAAGTAATTATTAATTGTAATAAATTAAACGGTAAGAGCAACCGATGTCCACGACCCATTCAGAATTAATAATAACGAGACAATTATTATGTTGTTGTTGTTTTTTTTTTCTCACTTCGTTTTCTTTATTTCCAATGGAAAATTGCTCCAACGAATGCGTCTAAAATATTCCTATATATATCTCTCGTCGCACATCCGGAGAACGAGGTGTACGTATAGCTTCCGTGTGATCACAAAGTTATCGTTGCAAGTACTTTGGACGTTACGATAAATCGAATATTGCGCCGCGATGTAACAAAGGGTGGTAATAATTCATAACTTTCTCTATACAGTTTTTCTTTTCCTTTTTTTTTGTCACCGTCACCATATTGTACATACCTACGATCGCGTGAGATTTAAATATCATCAGAGTCTAAAAAGAAGGTAAATGACAAGATTGGTGCCCGCGCATGGTACAGGCGCAATTTCGTAGCGGTACCGAGACCTGAGGTGTTTTCGATTTGGCGTTTTTAATAATTGTAACTTGACTGCGCATGCGCACGGTCGTTTTTTGGTACGAATTCTTACCAATTCTCACCAAACCTAGTAGGAATTCTTACCAAGTCTGGTACCAATTCTTACAAAAAAAAAAACGATCTTACGCATGCGCAGTCAAGTTATAATAACGAAAGACGTGACTGCGCATGCGCACGGTCGTTTTATGGTACGGATTCTCACCGAATATTCTACGAGTTCTCACTGAATATTCTACGAATTATTACTAACAAAACTACTGTGCGCATACGCAGTCAAGTTACAATAACGAAAACGTGGCTGCGCATGCGCACGGTCGTTTTCTGGTACCAATTGTTACCAAAAGAAGACCAACCGCGCGCATGCGCAGTAACGTTACAATAACGAAAAACGCAAAATCATTGAGCACCCCTGTAAGACTAAGCGGATACGCTGAAAAGTATACACGTTCGAATTCGTGTTAGAATCTAAGCGCAACATGACTCTGGCAGAGCATAGGCAGTGAATTTGTACATGCGTATGGCTCGTTTAATGACCCGCACAGAGGTATTTCGCTGTCGGATTACTACAGGCTAAAATCGTACAAAAGTATCCTCAACGATCACAATTAAAATTTCAATATATCCCGTACTTCGTCGGTGTTCACTGTAGCGTTACGCAGAGAGGAAACAATGTGCTTTACAACATTTCGCACGATGGCCTATCCGCGAGCGTAATTTCTCATCACGATTGACGCACACAAATCTCTCAGTACAACCTACGTATGTATGTGTATTATATATTCGATACCATTTTTAGATCTATAGCACTGTTGATTTTGTTTTTCAATCGATTAATCATCTCGTAACTCGTAGCGCAGCATTTTGAAGCCGCAAATATATATATATATATTTTTTTTTATCTCACGTTAAAAAGTAACAAATTAACAAAAGTCTCTAACAGCGATAGAGCGATGCACCCACATAGCACGGAAATATTTTTTTGAAATAATGAAAATGTTTTACCAACATATTAGAAAATATTTGTGAAATGACTTAAAAACATTTTGAAAATATATTTTTGTCCGCTCATAAATCATATATGAAAATATTTCCGAAATGTTTTTGAAGCATTTCAGCAAAACGTCAAAGACTGCGTCACCAGTACAATTTGCAACACCCCCATAAACATATAAACGATCGTAGAAATATTTCAGCGAAACGTAACATTAAAAACATTTCCAAATTTATATCACTGTGTTTCAGAAGTGTTCACAGATTAAGTAATTTAAGATTACAACAATTTAAGATTAAGTTTCTGAAATATTTGAGAAACGTTTCATTGGAATACTCCGATAGAATATTTCAAAATATTATTCTCATATATTTCAGAAATATTTCGTGAGATTTGAAAGATTGAAAATATTTCTAAAGTGATCAAAAAATATTGCGTGCTATATGGGCAGTAACGAGGGACGGCGATGACTCGCGCAGTAGTCACTGCCATCGACATTGAGCATCGAAAACATGGATATATATTAATGACGATATATAATATTTCGATATTTATGTATAAATACATTTTTTTTAATCTAAAGAGCATGTCGCTTCGTTGTCTGGCATGTCGTTTTATGAGGGCGAGGGGGAGGGGGGGGGGAGATCCTCCCAAAGACAGGATCTTGTATCGATCATGGACGGCCGAAAAAATTACACACACTAAGGTAAGCTTGGGTCGCCTCGGGGTCAACCGAGGTCACGCGTTAAATATAGGAACAGCTGTTAACTAACCCAAATTTTCTGCGATGTGATTTTAAAAAAATGGCAGTAGTAAAATCCTTTGGAATGCTCTTGATCGGATACACACGTACGCGAACGATACATAGTTATTTTAATTTTAATTTTATTATCATACACACAAGATTACGCGTTTTGTAATGCTACGTCGATTAATACGCGCGGTCAGTCTTATAATTGAGAGCAATACTATGGCGATTCGGGTAAATAATAAATCGGGGAGGATAAGTTGGCGGTGTATGCCCTTTGATCAACGAAAGTTGTTATGGCGATCGTAGAAAAATAGTACAAGGAGTCGATGAATATAAATGTTATTGGCAAGGGGGTGAAGGGAGGGGGGCCTGTACTTATACAGAATCCGATTTGACAGTCGTATCCTGAGGACTTTGCGAAGTCGTACGTCACCGTTTATAGTTTCGTCGGGACTTGGACCTCTTTGAGAATGTTCTCTCTGAGAACATGCAAAATACCGCGGTCGGTAACGAAATCCGTTCATGAATTTTTTTCGGTCGGTAAAGAAATCTGTTCATGCATTTTTTTGTAACTTTTTTGTAAGAATTGAATTTGACAGTCATCCAGAGGACTTCGCGATGTCGTACGTCACCATTTATAATGTCTTCGGGACTTGAACCTCTTTTAGGACATGCAAAATACCGCGGTCGGTAACGAAATTTGCAATTACTTTTTTTGTAACTTTTTTGTAATAATTGAATTTGTGTCATCCAGAGGAATTCGCGAAGTCGTGTGCGTCACCATTCATAATTTCTTCGAGACTTGAACCTCTTTGGGAATATGCAAAATACCGCGGTCGGTAACGAAATCTGTTAATTAATTTTTTGTAACTTTTTTGTAAGAATTGAATTTGACAATCTTCCAGAGGACTTCGCGATGTCGTACGTCACCATTTATAACCTCTTCGGGACTTGGACCTCTTTTAGGACTTGCAAAATACCGGTCGGTAACGAAATCTGTAATTAATTTTTAGTTACTTTTTTCTAAGAATTGAAAGTGGCAGTCAACTTGAGGAATTCGCGAAGTCATACGTCACCATGTATAATTTCTTCGCGTCTTGGACCTCTTCAAGAACATGTGAAATGCCGCGGTCGGTAACGAAATCTGTAATTACTTTTTTGTAACTTTTTTCTAAGAATTGAATTTGGCAGTGATCCTGAAGACTTCGCGATGTCATACGTCACCATCTAGAATTTTTTCGGGACTTGGACCTCTTTGAGAACATGTGAAATGCCGCGGTCGGTAACAAAATCTGTAATTACATATTTCTATCTTTTTTTTTAAGAATTAAATTTGACGCTTTTCAGGAGCCTCAAAAAGACTAGCAGTACAGCTTTTGTTACCGACCGCGGTACGATACTTCGGCAGTATATCAAATGCACACCGCGAACGTGTACACAGCGCCAAAAACTGTAGTAAACTTTTTTCACCGCTAATGGCAAGCACGGTCAAAAGAAAAGTCTCATCGAATGCCGACACGATTTCCCCTCTCAATGAGGGAAGAAAGTTTATTACAGTTTTCATTGCCGACCGCGGAGCTTAACCCTTTATAAGTCACACCTCTATCCCCACCCTTAGGCGCTACCCTACACACACAGCATCGAAATATTTTTGAAAGGTTTCAAAAATATTTGTCATAATATTGAAACATATTTTACCAATATTAAAGAACTTTCGTGAAACGTTAAAACATTTTGAAAATATTTGTCCTCATAAATCTTATATTGAAACATTTTCAAAATGTTTTAGAAACATTTCAACAAAATATCAAAGATTGCGTCACCAGTCCAATTCGCATCTGCACACCCGCATAAACACGCAAACAATCGTAGAAATATTTCGGTGAAACATGAAATAAAAAAATCCAAATTTCCTCACTGTATTCCAGAAGTCTCGAAAGATCAAGTATGTTTCCCAAAACATGTTCCAGTACGCTTTCGGGCAGTGTGACTTACAAAGGCTTAACCCTCGAGTCTTGATCGAGACGCGGTACCCTAACGGAACTGAGGTAACCATCGGCAGACTTCAATAGACTAATGCACAATGTTCAAAATTGTAACTTTCTATAGACTCATAGATAACCTTTATTTTGGCGTCGTTTTTCTGTAACCCTTGCAACCATCGTTGTATAGTCTATTTATTTGATTTTTAGTTGCATGCGGATTACTCGAGTCCATCAAAACAAAGTTGCTTAAAGGTTAAAAGTTTGAACAGAGCGATCAGTCTCATTTCAGTATACCCGGAGTCTCGTCATAGTCATTGCAACTCGTGGATGCATGTCTAG
>JAPYZD010004271.1:0-11539 GCA_030522725.1 Ichneumoninae sp. B BG-2022a
ATAAATATAAATATAAATATAAATATAAATATAAATATAAATATAAATATAAATATAAATATAAATATAAATATAAATATAAATATAAATATAAATAAATATCCGACACAGCTAAATATATATCTTCCGGCACGCTCATTCTTTTTCTCCTCTTACCGACGGGGTCGCTGCTGTCCGTTATGATAACGTCGAATTCCTGACTGTGCTGTTTCATGAATTCGAATCCATCGCCGACGTTGAGCGTTACCTTAGGATGATCGAGTCCCGAGGCCATGAACGGCAGGTAATCCCTCGATACCTTCAAGACACTCGCGTCGATCTCCACCTGCACTATCTTGACGACTCCCGGATGTTTGGCGACTTCCCGGGCAACGCCGCCGTCACCGCCACCGACGATCAGCACCTGATAAATACAAAGCAAATTTCTTCCTTTACAGTCGCTGATAAACTGACCAGCGGAACGGCGAATTTGTCTCCCACTGGTAATTCTTTACAAATAACGTTCCAGTCGAAAACAGATTGCCGAGAGTGCGACGTCGCAAGTCGGCGATCGCTCACGTTCTTTGGGTTCGGGTGACTGCACAGTGGCAGAAATGCGATCATCTCTTGATACGAAAATTCGTCGTTCTCCGTGCACTGGATTATTCCATCCAACACCAAAGTTCTGCCGTGGGCTTTTCTGTAAAAAAATAAGAAAAATTATTAGCACAAATTTACGAGGTTTATTTATAAGTGTTTATTAATTTTTATATTCTTCGACTCACGTTTCGAGGACGAGTATGTCCTGGTAGAGGGATTTTTCACGGTGAAGAATTTTCTCCACTTCCAGCGACACGGCAATACCGGGCCAGAGATCGTTTATCTCGCTGAACCAACCTTCCTTGAGCGCGTCCATATCGGCGAACGATCGAACGTTGAAGAAATTTACGGCGGCACGAGAGACGCCGACGTTACAACTTCGGAGACGCTCTCGAGGAGAGACGAAGCTATGTCGACTGCAGCACGCTCAAGACTAAAGTCAACGACGTCAAAGGCGTTTTGAATGCGAGCCCCTTATCGACCCCCTGCTCGGGTCTGTCAGATAATGACTGTTCCACTCATAAATTAGATAACGAGAACCGTACCGCTCCCGTACACTTGACCTCTGGACGCTTCAAAATTGTCTCTCTACGCGTACTCGTCAAATGGGACAAAGTTGCTTTTATCAACAGAGTCGAGGCTGAGTACGTGAATCTTCTTTTTTAAGATATGCCTTTGTAATTATGTAACGAGTACATAATTATAACCCATTCCATTATAGCGATGTAACATCGTTTTAATTATGTAAATAATCACGTGAATACATCGTTATAATAATGTACATAATTATAACAATCTTACATCGTTATAATTATATGCCGAGAGTACCAAATCGGCGATCGATATTTTAATTTCGAAACTTCAGTACCGCGATCTTTGCGGGCGATGGATATGTGAGGACAGTAAAAGGCGCATCGAACGCTTGGTTTTTGTACTCAGTGAGTCTCGTTTCTTTTTTTGTGTTTCCTCTTTAATAGTTAAAAATTGTGTTCCATTCTCACGGAACAATAAGCTTAGCACCGTTGGCGGCGGAGTCGAGCAATCTGGGAGTGGGATCTTCGGGATTTCCGACGTCACGAGCTATCGAGGATTTATCGTCGTTTCTCACAGCGGGCGGGTGGGTATTGAGTTTGAGGGATTTAACGGCGTGCTGCGTCGTGTCTGTCCAGGTTTTCCGGTCTATATCATCGCGACCTGAAAGCATACCGTCACTCGAGATTTTTTTTCCGTCTTCCCCATCGCTGTTCGTTAGCGTTGAACCGAACGGGTATTTTTTTGCGTGTGGATAGGATAAAGCAATGATCGTCGCTTCAGTGGTTTTTTTCTTTGTTTCACGTCGTATCTAAGAATTAACTCGACAACATGGTCTTATTGACACTTATTCTCGATCTACACAGGTTATTTTTTTTTTTTTTAAACAATGATATTTATAAACGCGATTTTACGCCATCCCATAGCGTCCATTCCTTTAGGATCTTTCTGTTTTTTACACCCTCTAAGTTCTTTACTTCTTACTTTTCAACTTCTCCGACAAATCATCGAAGCTCGGATCCTGGATATTCAACATCAGACTGTTGCCGTTCAGGTAGACTCTGTTCTGCGAGTTGGCGATCTGGAGAGGAAAATAAAAATGTTGCAGCAACAGGACCATTGAATTTATTAAGCGTAATAACGACGATGATATTTACCGTGCGGGAGATACTCTGTGCGGCACGAATTTTCCTTAGTTTCAGGTAACCGGGGTTCTGGCTGACGGCTATACCAAGGTGCATCGGCGGTTAAGGCAATTATAGAATTTTTTTTTTTTATTATACGAACAATCGTAACGAACTTATTTTGTTTTTCAGCACAATAAGATCGTTAAAATAAGAAAAAAAAGAAGACCAACGACCAAAAGATGCGCAAATTTGTAGAATAAAAAATAGTTATTTGTATGGCAATTTCTCGCACTAGTGCGAGAAAATAAGACCATAGTACGTTTGTACGCATGCGCAGGATTTTTCTCGCAAGCGATGCAAAAAAGTGCCTTCTCAGGAACGGGAAGCGGAATTTTATGGGTGTGTGTTAGAAAATATATATAAATAATCTAAAAAGGATATCATTCTCGCAGCTTCCGCTTCTCCCTCGGCTTGAACGATTTTCTGTTGTTTCTCCTGCTTGGCTCGCTCGACGACGAACGCGGCTCTCTGGGCTTCCTGTTGTGCTACCTGTTTGGCTTCCACCGCGGCCGTGTACTCCTTGCCGAAACTCAGCTCGGTGATCGACACATCGTCCAACACGATGTTCCAGTCCTTGGCACGTTCGGTCAATTCTTTTCTCACCATCATCGATACTTGTTGACGCATCGTTATCAGCTGCGACGCGTTGAATTTGGCGACTACAGACTTTAGGACTTCGTTGCAAATGCTCGGCAATACCTGTTTGGAGTTGGAAAAAAGGCTTTTAGGCTTGCAACAATGAAAATATCATCTCATTAATTCGATGAAATCGCGCCCAGCGAAATACCAAAACGGAATCTCAATATGTTTTTTTTTACCTGTATGGTAATATCATTATTATTATTATTATTATTATTATTATTACACATTTTATAGCATCAAATTTATTCTATTTTAATTTTTCGGTATCTATTTTTTTTTTTTTTTGTACCAATATATTTATGATTTGATAAGAAAATATTTAATGATTTAATTAATGTTGTTACTAAAAAAAATTTGAATTCCGCAAATGTTCGATCTTGAAACAACTTACTTTTTCGTCATAGTCCAAGCCTAGTTGACGGTACATTATTGGCAGTTGATGAGCGTCGGGACGTGACAAAACTCGGAGCGATATGTTGACCATCTGAAGATCCTTGGAACCAGTGGGCGACGATATCTTTCTGGGTCTGCTCCTGATGTCGTAGATTATAGGATAGTGGAACCAGGGCAGACGGAAGTGAAGACCCTCGGTCATTATGTCGTTTTGGATACCACCGAGGCGAGAGAAGATGATGGCTCTGTGTCCACCCTCAACTGTGTGCGTACCATAAACAGATTTACAGTAAGGTCACAATTAAATTTTTTTTTTCAGTATTTCAATAAATACCATAAAATGGTCCAAATAATTTAGGGGTTTTCGGTACAAATTACATTCTGAAGCCCAATTTATAATTCGGGTAAACCACCGAACATATTTCTTCACCTCTTTCATTGCGTTGAGCCACCTAAAAATCATGCGAATGAAACGGAGCGCGATTGCATGCTTTGCCAAAAATGAATATCATGCAATTTAATTGCAGCGAAAACAGACCGCCAAGATTTAAAAAATGCGTTAGTTGAGGCTCCATGACGATACAGAAAATATTATAAAAGTTGCAAATTTTGAAAAATAAGTTAAATCAACGAAAAAAATCAACATTTTCTCGAAACGGCTCGGTTCCGCCGGAGCCATGTGGGCGTTAAGGTCGAGAAGTTTGAGGATGACGAAACTGTGAGGACATTTGTGTAAAAATTTTTTAAATTAAAAAATTAGGAATCGGGATAAATCGGCGTCCCGTAATTACGTAATGCGGCGCGCGAGTGTATGGACTACGGTGTGTCCAGAGAATGCGAGCAAAAATGTAATTTTTATCGTCGATTAAGATCGATGTAATGTTCCTTCCAGTAACGCGAAAGTGTAACTTAAAGATAGAACGGTGTCAAAGGTCATGAGTCGCAGCGTTGTCAATGGAACGTTATATGAGCTGCTGCGAGTCGGATAATGCAAAAAATTGAAGATACTGGACGATATTTAACCTGTGTACATGGACTGCGAGACTCCATAGGCAGCCGCGCCGGCCACAGCGAGAAGCTTCAGTCCGGTGTTCATTCCCTTCGGACCTTTGCCGAATTGTCCGACAAGATCGTTCAGTTTGCTCTGCGCCATTGTTAACTCGGGTAATTGTTTAGTAATCGAGACTGTTAATTATTATAAAAAAACTTATTTTTTATTCTCTTCTCGCACGATGAAAACGTGTGTGCGTGCAGGCCGAAAAGTCTCGTGCGTAACTGTGCGCAACTATCGATGGAGAAAAACCGGCATGGGCCTTCGAACGTGAGACGACAGAAGACGAGAAGAGCGAGTGTGCGCGCTGAACTGTTGGGTAGCGAAACTCATTTCCGCCATAAAATAACTAGGTCGGAGGAAGACCGTGTACCCGAATATTATACACTGCAGATGGCACTGTGAGGCTTTTTAAATCTAAGTTAGCTTTGATCGAAGTTTAAGAAAGTGTGCGAATAAAGATAAGTCGCAAACACTTATTTCGTTGTACAAGCGAACTTGAAGCGTTTGGTTGAGAGAGCCACTAGCTAGCCATTCAAAAATTAAACGGACTGTTAAACCGCACGTAAAAGTCAGGACCTTCCTGACAAAGTTTCATTCATGTCATACAATTACAGATATTAATAAGGATTAGTAAAAACGCAAAAAGCGTTTTTAGTTAGCGACTTTATGCCATCATCATTTTTCTTGATTACTTTTTTTTGGGGGGAAAACGTCCGCTTCCGGTCTGAAAATCTTATTTTTCGACTGGCATAAAAATGAGTTTCGGCTGAAATTAATTCGAGGAGAGCGATTGTGCGCGCAAAACTCATTTCCGCTAAAAAGTAACTGGGGTTCGAGAGGAAACGCCATGAATCCGAATGTTGTACATAAGACATTTTGAGAACAGTTTTCGGGGCGCCATCTGTGATAATTCTCGCCGCAACGAAAATTGACGGTTGAAAAGGTGCGCGGGTGTGCGCGCGTTCTGTCCGTGTGTCCGTGTGGAAACTGGACAGTGGAGAGCCTCCGGGACGCGCGCGCCAGTTCGTCCTACATCTCGTGAGCGTGTTTTTTTTAACCCCTTCGGTAACGAAAATCACCGATATACGAGGAGATATTTTTAACGTATTATGTGAAAGAAAGCGTCGACGGTATTGGGTGGGGGATGGCAACAGCGATACAGTGATGTGGTCGATCCCGTTCCCGCCGCCCCGCGGATTCCAACCGAACCGGCCACACAATAAGCGAGAGCAGCCAAACGACAGGAGCGCGACCAAAGACTGCTCTCTCGATCTGTCTCGGGCTCTCCCTCGCAATCGAGCGTCGCCGAAGCTCCATTAACGATAAACAAATAAATATCTCCAACTAAAATTATTTTAACAAAACCCCAAGTACAAAACTCATCGCAGGAACAAGGAGTTTATATAAAATTTTAGTTTTAATAAATACAATCCGTCGAATACGATAAACAAAGGACGCGCGTGGGAATGGACGCTCTTACGGTAATATTTCGTCGATTAGGAAGAGGCCTGTGTTAAAAAAAAGTCATCCCCAATGTGTCAATCGGGGTTTGTTATCGACGGGAGGATTTTAGTGATGACGAGAAAACCATCGGCCCGAGTAGCCGCCTGAGGTGAACGATTGACGGTTCGACTCTTTTTTTTGTAGTTTCTTCCTTTCTTTTTCTTTTGTTTTGATTACTTCGCGGAGTTCGAGGTGTGTTAAGATTTTGGTCCCGCGATGCCAGCGAGTCGTGTAGCGGCACGAGGATCCGGGGCCGAAGCGGGGACGGCAGAGTCAGCGGCCGGAGCAGCAGCTGATTGATACAAAATGTCCGGAGGCTCGGGTAGCACGCTAGCCGGCGAGATGGCATCGTGCCTCGTTCGACCGACGCTCGGACTCCCACAACCTCTCTCGAGCGTGTATCACAAATTATAATTGACGAGAGAACAAGGAAAAAAAAAAATGGCGTCCACCAACAAGACGTAACGGAACGAGCGGCCTTCTCACCGTGTTCGAAACACACGAAAGAGCGAAAGAACGCCCGCGGGCGAGAGCGAGAGACGAGAGCGCGGTTGCTCTGTACAAAATAAATTCCATGACAAATGAATTAATCTATGAAGTAAGAAAGAAACTGGAAAAACTGTAACCGTGCGCGCGGGGCGATTCTACAAGTTGTGCAGCAGCTGATTCGGACAAAATGGTCGGACGCGCTGGCTTGCCGGCTAAAAAATATCTCGGACGTGTTCAATTAGTGCGGTTGATCGATCGTTCGGCACGAATTCGGACCGGGTTTCGAACTGTTATCCGGAACAGCCTCGGCGCACCGAGTTGCACGGTGAAGCATTGACGAACGAGGGTTTGTTTTAAAAAGAAAAAAAGAGAAAAATTGTCTCGCTCTGTCGAAAGCTGCTGGGAATTACATTGTCGGGGTTTCGGAAGCCGGCATCGGCCACGAGCACCGCGCCAAGGATAAAGGGGAGCCTCGAGAGGACGACTCGTCTGTGACCGAGGAACGCGCCGGCGGTGACCTTGAAATACGTTGTACCACGAGTTGTTCGCGTGTAAATAAAAAGACTATATAAAATAAAGTAAAACAAAGCACACAAAAGAAAGAAGTTTTATTGAATGGAGGATTAATTTGTACAAAAATTATAAGATGTGTTGTTAACAACAGGAATTCTACTTTCTCTGAGAGAGAAATTTTTTAAAGTAAATAAAAAACATTGAAAGAAAATGTACTCGGAATCGTCGTCGAGTTTCGTCGTCGTTCATCACCGATGAACGATGGAGAATCGTCGAGCGGGAGAGTAGCCGAGAGCCGGAATAGTCCGTGACTATTCTGTGGCTCGGAAGCTCGAGAGGAAGAGTAAAAAAAAAGGAAATTCGAGAAGAGCCGGAGAGAACGATGAACGCGGAGGGTCAGCATGAACGGCAGAGAATCGGCCAGGCAAAATGCCAGCGAGTCGATCACAGGGCGCCCGCGGTCACTTGCGGCATCGCCGCTGGCGGGAATTCGGTTCTCGACGAGGCCTCCTCTCGCCTCCTCGTCGACACGAGGAAAATCAAGAAGGAGCGAAATTACCTCGAGGGCGCGAACGAAAACGGCAACGACCACGCGATCGAGAACTCCGGCGCGGGGACGTCGGAAAACGGCCACCAGGGCACCCGCACGTGCAGGAGCGTGTCCAATGGATTTCACGCGCGTGATCTTCTACAGGAGATCATCGCCGCAAAGCTTGGACAGACCGCTCCGGGTGTCGAAAATTCTACCAAAAACGACAAACTTCGGCTCATGATCGAGGACAGCCTTAGGTCTGTTCAGGACGATTTTACACACATATATATGGGGCATATTTTTTTTTTTACTAAAATAATAAAAAAAACTGCGGAAAAATCTGAAAAAATGTCCAAAAAAATGCAGCGTTGCAAATAAAAATGGCCAAGCATCACATAATTGAGCGACTTTTTTTTGCTAATTTTTGTCACTGTTTTTTTTTCGAAAAAGATGATAAAAACAGTAAGTCACTCCGGTGTAGAGCTTAACATTTTTTTTACATATGACACAAGATTTTTCAGATTTTTAAATTGTAGCGATTAATAAGATCTTTTTTTGACTCATAAGTAACTATAAATAATCTTTAAAGATCAAATAATAAATCTGAGGGCTTTTGAGAGTTAGTTCAGTCATATAAAAAACCGTGAACCCAATCCAAGATCTGAAGGAAATGATATACATATATTTTATTTTATATTCGAATTAGATATTATTGTCAGTAATTATTATTTATTATATCCTAACAAATTGCATGAAGACTAACGGCTTCAGAAATTATAAATAAAAATTATAAATTAAAAAAATTTAAATAATTTATTGATAATTAAATTAATTATAAATTATGTATAAAGTCTTTATATACACATATAAACCTTGTAACTAAAATACGTTTTCTTACAATTTGTGAAAACAGCGAAGAGTCGAAGAGCCGGGTCCAAGAGATATTTCTCCAAGTGGAGCAGCTTAAGACGGAGGAAAAGTTTTTTCTCTACCTGAGGCTACCGGCATGTTTGACGAACGCCGGTGGAGGTGTGGATCCTTTGCGACAGCCGCTCAATCCCCTGGGCAACCGTTACGAGATCCATCAGACGATAATGTGGATAAAAACTCATCTCGAGGAGGATCCGGACGTGTCGTTGCCGAAACAGGAAGTTTACGACGAGTACAAGTAGGTTGCGAAATTTATCGAAAGCTTCGTCACGGTTGCGATCGGATCGTTGCCTTTACTGACCATTTTTCGAATTCTTCTTTCAGTATGTTCTGCATAAGAAACTCCATGAAGCCACTTTCGACCGCGGACTTCGGCAAGGTAATGAAGCAAGTCTACCCTCGCGTGAGACCTCGGAGGCTGGGCACTCGGGGTAACTCGCGTTACTGCTACGCTGGTATGCGGAAAAGAGTTAAACTGGACACTCCGACATTGCCGGCGGTTACGGACGGAACAGCGGTAGGCACAGACGTTCGACCGAAAGGGCGGCTCCAATTATTCCAGGCAAAAAAAGGGAGCTTTGTCAATTTTTATCGTAACATTTTTATGGTACCTGAAGTCCCTAGATTTATCTTTCGTAACGGTGTTCCGATCATGCAAAAAAATAATATGAGATATTTTTCGCCTGGAGTCATGGAACTCTGTCTCGATGATTTTTGCTCAGTTTTTATCAATTTTTATGGTCAAATTTTAATGGTACCTAAAGTCCCCAGATTTATCTTTCGTAACGGTGTTCCGATCATACAAAAAAATATCAAATATTTTTCGCCTGGAGTCGTTGAACTCTGTCTCGATGATTTTTGCTCAACTTTTATCAATTTTTATCGTAAAATTTTAATGGTACCGAAAATCTCCAGATTTACCTTTCGTAACGGTGTTCCGATCATACAAAAAAATAATATGATATTTTTCGCCTGCAGTCGTTGAACTGAGTCTCCATGATTTTTGCTCTATTTCAATGTCTCCGTAGTTTCTATAAATTAATTGTTCGAGTTTGCACAGGCCGACGATTTCGAGGAACCCATAACGGAAGAGATGCTGGGCGCCGCGTCGGCGCTGATCAGGGAATGGGCCGAGAGTCTGCTGAAGATGAAGTTTTCGTCTCTGAGCGCACTGGCGCGTCATCTCGTAGAGAATCTTCACGTGGACACGCGGTCGCTCGCCGCCGTTTGCATTCTGAGCACGGCCGGTGAGCCGCAATCCTCGAGCAACAACAAAGGTTTGCGGATTGTTTCTTCTTCGATCGACCTCGTTATTTATTTATATATTTATTTATTTATTTATTTAATAAAATTCGGCTAAGCCCAATTACAAATTGATCGGAAATTCCATCACCTTATCGATGGAACATCGACCATCGACGAACGATGGGGCGTCGATATTTTATTGCTAAAGAAAAAAAAATTATATATTAATATAAATTATGATATAAAAAAATATTATTTATTATTATAATAAACATCTCACCGATAAGTTTCAGAGACATCGCCGAGTCTGTCGGTAACGCCGGTGGCGGGAAAGCCGGGTAAATTGCGGGAGGCTCAGCTGCAACTTCAACGAAAGCTTCAGCAGCGCGAGCACACTCGAGATCAGAAGTTACTGCCTCACCAGTCGAGTAAGGACAAGCCCGCGGAGTGTCCAACGACTCCGACGACGCCCTCGTCGTCGTCGCGCTCCTCCTCGTCGATAGGACGGGGCTGCAAGAAGAGCAAAACGAGTCAATCGCCGCATTGCCCTTACTCGATAGCGACGATCGTAACAACGGGACCATCGCCGAGGTCATCGTCGCAGCCGGCTGCGACAGCGAGCCCGGCAAGAACGCGAAAGCTGCCGAGATGCTCCAGCCAAGCAGCCTCACCTCAACTAAACTGTGATAATACACCAAGCTCGAAGAAGGAATCCGAACCGATTACCTCGAGATCTTGGACACCGAGCGAAGGACCTAAACAGCCAGTAAAAAATTCTCGGAAGCGAGCGAGTCTCGAGCTCGCTCGTCAGCCGACCGAGACGAGCCCCGAGAAGCAGGCGAAGCTCGCCATGGAGAACTCCGAAACGCATAATATACAAAAATTACCGTCGCCCCGAAAGCCTGACAAGATAACGGTCATCGTGCCGGCGAGCCTGAAGATATCGAAAACGGACGAGGCCTCGAACGCCAAGAGAATAGCTCGAACGAAGGACGTCGAGAAATTGTCCAACGGGCGTTTCCAAGAGAACCGTCTTGAGGACAAGCTCTGCACGATCGACCCGGACGCCCTGGACGACTATCTCAACGGCGGCAACAACTCGCAGGAACAGGAAGAGGAATTGCTGCAGTACTTTCAGCAGAGCAGCTCGTCGAGCTCGGAGGCCGAGGCGACGACCGCGAGCGGCGTACTGACGAATCTCGAGACCGATCAGACTTCCCGATCGGACAAAGTTTCGCAGTTGCGTCTGATACTCCAGCAGAATCTCAAAGCGACGGTTCGTCCGCAGAATTGCGTCGAGGCCGGAACGACGACGACGACGATAGGCGTGAGGCGCGAGACGCCGATAGCCGAGTCGAAGCCGGCGACCGGCAAGCAGCAACAACAGCACGACATAGTCCTGCCGATTCTGCTCAACCATCCGGCAAACCACACCAGCGGCACTCGTCGCCGGGTGAGCTTCGAGACGAGCGTCGTCGAGCAACAGGTCAGTCACAATTACACCAGCGGCGATTTTCGAACGAGGACCTCGCGGGCTATCATTAGGGTGGTCCGTAAATTGAACATTAAGGACCACCCTAGCTATCATCCTCTCGTGATATAAAAATAAATAGATAAATATATATATATATATATATATAACGAGTCGTGACTCCCTGACAAGGCTCGTGATCCGATTGTAGACTTGGCTTTCTGTCTGTTTTTTAATTCTCTCTATTAATTATACGCTGGTGAAGAACCGTTTACTCGATATTTAAGGAGGGAGTCTGGCTGCGCGCTGACTTCGCATAAGTTCGACAATAAGAGAAAATTGCAAGTACTTCTTGATGGAGTAAAAATCTGAAAAAAAATCATGCATACTAAAGGTACTGAGAAGATTAATTTTGCATAATAATAATTGCAAAATGTTATTAACAAATTCATCAAAAAATTAATTGGTTA
>JAPYZD010004272.1:0-11537 GCA_030522725.1 Ichneumoninae sp. B BG-2022a
ATTTTTTGCTTGGTACCGCCTTTTGTGAGGTTCAATTTGAGATCGAAATCTGTACTTTAAACAGGTGGGAGGAAAATTTAAAAAACAATGCCTTTTTTTAAACACCCTAGTCTATATAGATAATTTGTGATAGTATATAGGATAGAGCGGGGCAAAATGAGGCAACGGGAGAAAACGGGATTTTTGGGCAAAACGTCATTTTCCAATAATTTTTGGATGCCCGAATTCGCCCTATCGGATACATCAGGCTTTTCTGCCCAATTTTGCCACCTTGTCCGATCCAGAAATGATTGGAAAATTTAGTTTTGCCCAAAAACCCCGTTTTGCCCCGCTCTCCCCTACTCAATCGATTAAACTACAATTATAGTTACAACTATAATTGTTGGTCATTGTCGTAACTGTAAAATGTAGATCTAACCACTGGGAACTATTTACTATGTAAGTTTTTCTCAGTGCGTTGGCTAAACATTGATCCGAGACAGTGGCCTCGGTGTACGCGAGATAACGAACAGGCATGATTGGCGAAACGCATTGCGGGGAAGCGGGTAACTCCGATGAAGAGGAGTAACGGAGTGACACGCCCGTATAATTTTAAGCTTGCATTCTGTGGTATCTCACAAGGGGTTATAATTCAGCGTGGCTCCACTTCAACCCCTCCCTCCCCGTTCCCTCCGTAGCCGAATCCTTTTCCCAACCCTCGGAACTCGTGTTCCGCGGCATAAAGGATGAAATGAAGCCGGAATACCACGCCCTTGCGCCCGTAGCGCATAGCCGCACTTCCATCGCCGCTACTACTGGCATCGTTGTCGTTGCCTCTACTGCTGCCGCCGCTGCTGTTGCTCTTGGTAGCGTAGTTTCTGCAGGGTTGCCACAAGCACCTTCGACCTCCGGCACCGCAACTTCTACCGCCTGTCAGCTTCCACCTTCTCTCCCTCACAGCACAACGGAGCGCGGCGGCAATCTTTCGCTTTCGCTTCTTCCTCCACTGGGGGCTCCTCTTCGTTCTCGACGTCACTTCCGCCGTCTCTTATCTCGCGTCTCTCTTTTTCATGATGCCGCTTTCCGGTACGACCGCTTTTCGCCGCGCGCTTCTTGTCGCCCCCTTTCATTCCTTTCACTGGTCCCTTATTTCAACTCGAAGGAATTTCCACTGTTATTGAATCAATATTGTGCAAAGCTATCGGGCGGCAAGTGCCGACGATACTTTTGCGCTTGGGTGTACAACGCCGAGGGAGAAGCTTCCGGAGAGGAGTGACTGATCGCATGACGAGGAAGGAGATAAAGGAAGCGAACAAATTTATACTCGTATAATAACTCTCGAGTCAGTCGGATAAAGGAAGCGATGTAAATTCGGAGGAAATGAGAGATCAATAGATTTTTAACAGAGACAGAGACGAAGCCGAAGAGAACGGACGTTCGTGGAAAAAAAACTCTTCGCTGAATACTCGCTTTGCTCAGTCCCGATAATTGGCTGCATTAAAGAGTCCTCATCGCTCGCTTCCTCTTCCGATTTATCCGTTATCATGTTTGAGAGAGATCCTTCAACGACGATGTCTCTGTGGACTCCGAAATAAAGAGTAACGTTGCGGGCCCGATAACGAGATTCAACCTTTCGACAATACACGAATTATAGCTTTCTGATTTCCGGTTAAACGGGGCAATGATCTGCTGTTCGTCAAAAATTCAAAATGTTCTTCGTAGCGTCACTTCCGGTTTGGAAATTTCAGTTTTCGACTGGAGGTGACGTCATACCGGAAATACGCCACTTCCGGTTTGGAAAGCCTATTTTTTGTGTGGCTACATCGGCTGGAACGTGTCAGGATATCTTCGTGATATTTCTTTCCGCGCGATCTCGTCGCACCTGCTCTCTTTCCTTCGTTTCATGTCACTCTTCACTCAATTTGCGCAGTTACACTGATTTTCCGGATTCCTCCGGACACAGTATTAGTTATCGGTATCGCTGGTTCGTCGGTGGATCTCCGAGAGAAATTTATTCCACACGATGATGGACAATATGATGTCCAAACGAAAATGAATCGAATGAGAACTTTTTACAAGGAGTCAACTGAGAGCGCACTTATAAAAAAGTACAGTTGAATCAACTAACATTCAGGCAGGGACGTTGAAATAAATATTTAGTTGGTCGAACAAAATATTTTAATAATTCAAAAATATTTTGCTGGAATCACCCAACAAATTGTTTAACTAATAAATTTTTTAGCTGTCCCAACAAAGTATTTAGTTGAACGTCCCTTGAATCTTAGTTGACTCAACCGTATTTTTTTATCAGTGCGAGATTACTCTCGGTCAAGCTATTAGATGACACTAGCCGGGGTCGCCCGGGTAAAACTTGGCGAAACTTACGAAAGTGAGATTGGGATCGAGCATTTCGTTCGAAGGCGAGGGGGGACCGGACGGGAGTTTCTGTAGATTTCCGAAGACGAGGTAAGGAAGAACGGCGAGAAAACGACCGACTAGTATGCGGCGCAAGCACAAGCTGCGCGGATACGTGAAACATATTAGGCTCTGGGACACGTGCTCGCGAATGGCGGCATGAACTTTTTTTTCTCTCCTCTCTCGGCCGTCCGTCTCGGGAGAACGGCGCACCGGTGACATTAAGCCGCGGAGCTGTTTCCACTCCTCGGTCGTCTGTCCGAGTAGTTAGGCCGCGAGCGCCAAGATTGAGCCATCAAAAGTTTGCGTCGAATTTGGCGGCGCCATCGGGAGTCGTCGACGACTTCGACAACTCGCGTTCTCTTCTCTCCCACGTGACACTGTGATACATGGGTTAACCAACGAAATTGTAAGAAAGGGGTATTAAATTACGTTAGGCGCATAGGGGAGACCGGGGCAAAATGGCACAGCGGGGCAAAACGAGACAGCGAGGGCAAAACTCAATTTTCCAATAATTTTTTGATGCCCCATTTTGTCCCAACGGTACATCCGGATTTTCGAACCCGTTTTACCCCACGTACCACCATCGCCACAATCCCAAAGTGTTTGGAGAATTGCGTTTTGTCTCATTATCCCGTTTTGCCCCGATGTGCCATTTTGCCTCGCTCTCCCTTACGCAAGCGAGTATGAGAGGCCGGTCGGCGAGTGTCGTGAACGCCACGTGTATTCTCAGTCGTACGGTCTATCGGCGATAGACCATCAAAGTCCCGGTGAAACTATAACGTTGTTCAGCGTCCATTGTGGCCCGATAGTTGATGAGTTGTACCGAGCGTGCAGGCGGGGACCGTCTATCCGCATCGAACCGGATCGGATCCCATCCAAACTCTCTCACACACAGGAGGCCAGGACGACCTCGACGGTCAATCGACGCCAGGCACGATTCCCAACCCGGATCGGAGATTAGATTGAATCGTTGCCTCAAAACTCCGGTGTAGCGAGGGAGCGAGCGAGACCGGCCGCGCTAACGGCAAGGGACGCACATACGTCTATCAGCTTTGCGGCCAGCGACGATTTGATCGAGTCCGACCCGAACGGGAATCATAATGTTCGCTTCCTCTCCCATCGTTTTACGAAAAAGCTCTTCGAGCCCCAACGCCGCATGAGAACGGCGACTAATTCGTTGAGAAACTTGTCTTCCACATCACCGCCGCTCGATGCG
Organism: Ichneumoninae sp. B BG-2022a; assembly: GCA_030522725.1. NCBI lineage: Eukaryota > Metazoa > Arthropoda > Insecta > Hymenoptera > Ichneumonidae > Ichneumoninae sp. B BG-2022a. The sequence continues at coordinate 3,614 of JAPYZD010004272.1, forward strand.
CAAAGAGGAAAATAAGATAAAGGAGAAAAGTGACGTCGGTATTTCGGCGAAAATACGGGCCACTTGAGATACGCGAGAACGGTGGAGGAACGAAAAGTGGGCGAACGCCTGGAACGTCCTATTTCGCTTTATGAAATACATTCCACGAATTGTTTCTCTCGCCCGGGTGAACCGACGTTTTTTCGCTTTTTCCTTCGGTTTCCTCGACCGGTGTGTATGTGTGTGTGTGTGCGCTCTCTTACCTTCTTACAGTATTTTCCTCGTCTCTCCTGCTTCAGCAATATTCCGTTCCTTTCTCTATGACTCACGGAACGCGGCACTTGCGCGTTGTCTACACCCTCATCTCGTTTCTTTGTCTCTATTCATCTCATACCTCTCGGTTCGTCGCGCCGTACCGATTTTCTCCTCGATTCATCCTCGTTCTCTCTTCTCTCGTTTCGACCCGGCGGGGTCGCATTCGATTGCCGGTTATATACACTATCCTCGTAAACTATGTATCTATGTAGTATATATATATGAATAGCATACTGTAATAAGGAATCGAAGCAGCAAACCGGCCAGCTGCGCTCACTCGAGCACAAATCCCCTAGCGAAACAATATTCAACTAAGTTTACCCCCACCCCTCCCCCGACTACCCCATGACTTCGCTTTCCCGCTTTCTACCCTTCCCGAATTCGACATTCTGCGCTCAATCTACCTCGGGGATGTTCCGCTGCAGATACGGCGCACGAGTTGCCTCTGCGTTTCAACGAATAAGACAGGGTAATGACATTGTGCCGTATCTCCTATTCATCTTGTTGGTACACTTGTCGATAAATTCAAACAATCGTAACTGATCTTGCTTTAGGTTGTTAATTGCAGTTCCCGACATTCGCCGTAAAAGGCCTCATCTCTCTGCCTTCAAGTTAATAACTGGTATGAGTTATTCCATTTGCCTCTCTATGATGATGACCGCACTGGACACGGTGACAATTTATTCGCGACGTCTTCATCCGCGGCCACGTGTACGTTACTTTTTCCGCTCACCCACCGGTCACGTTCCTCTTCACCCCGACAAGTTATACAATTTAGGGGGAAAAGAACGATTTTCTTCCGGAGCAGCGCACTTGTGCGCAACGATGGAAGCCGTGCCGCTCTGACTAACGGACCCTAACACGAGATCCCTAACTTTCGTTACCGCCCTGAGAATTTATTATTCCGAGTATAGCGCGGGGTGGTTTTGTGCAACCCTCGTCCACTTTAACGCAATTACGGGAGCGAAAGAGACGAGAGGATCGGAGGAACCGGAGGACGGAGCGAGGGGGAAAAAACAGCGACGGAGGACGAAGAGGAAAATTCGAGGAAGAGAGGAGTCCAAGGATTTTTCGAAGAGACCATAGGAGTCGGGTGGGTTCGTGCTTTCGTCTCTATTCGCGAAGCCCCTTTATTGCCGAGGTCAGCAAAGAATGGATAGTACAGTCAGACTGCTTGGCAAGTCCTCCCTCATTCTCTCAACGTTTTCCTTTTTTTTTTTGGCCCCCCAAGATCTTCTCGTGTCGACCCAGAGAGACGGTGGATTATATATAGATACATTGACGAAGCCACCAGACCCGACTGCCAACCTCCGAATTTGAGTGAGCCGGTGTGCAGACAGTTTGAATTCCAATTCCGAGAGCGGCGGATCACACGATCCGAGATAATAGATACACATACACACACACGCACACACACACACATAGACACAAAAACAATGGACAGGAGAAAAGGAGTCGGAGACATTGTGGGAAAGGCGCTCGATAGAGAAGAGCTTGTCCCGGACTTACGAGGAGAAGCGAAAGGATGGAACAAGGTGGGCGACTTATTTTTCCCTCCCGATCGATAATACTCAAACCTCCTTCCATTCTATCCGTCATCCTCTTCCTCTATTTACAAGCTGACTCCGTCACCCCTTCCGCGCTGGGTGAGGCTCGAACGAGCTCGTTGAATTCGTTGGGGAAGAAAATTCAAATTCAAACATCGGGGACAGCGTGGACGGTATAAAGATGAAGGGCCTTGGAGAGAGAAGTAGAGGAGTTTGTCCGCTCGAGGAAAAAAAAAGAAATAGCCTTCAACTGACGCGGAGGGTACGGCACGAGGGCCTGGTGGCCAAGGTAGACGTTCTGCCCGTTCGTCTCTCTTCGCACTTTCCTTTCTGCCGTCGTATGCCGCAGCCCAACCCTACGAGTTAAGGAGGCAAGGGAGTGGTTGGCTCGAAAATGTGGGCACGAGTGTGGCAGTGTGGCCTCGTCCTCTCATCCTCATCGTCGTAACCGCCTCCAGGGCTCCGCCACAACCGCCCGGTGGTAGCGGGAAAGGACGGCAAAAAGTCGGAGGGAGACTGGTTGACTGCATTGCGCCGTCACGTCTCACGGGACTTCAGGGGTCCGCTCCAAGATGGTTCATTAGTTGTCGCAATGCAGGACCTTTTCCCAGCACTCTTGCTCTCCTGCCCAGCGTGTGCCGAGGCGCCAGTCGAGGTCCTCCTGCCCTCCTGTGCGCCATACACTACCTTGCCCCGGACTTCTCCGTCACTGGCGTTTCGTATCGCAGCCATTGCCTCGCTACCAGCGCTCCCCTCCGCATCCACCTATACATTACTCCGGGCAGCTTCGCCAAACTCCTCGGTCGCCTCACCTCCGTCCTCCATCCGGCATCCACCTTGTCTTCTGGCCTCTTCATTCGCCGAAAAAGGAAGAACATTCTCCCACGCTCGACGTCCTTTTTCTGCCGAGCTGTCCTCTCTTCCACCCAACGGGACGATTCGCTTTAGTGTATCCTCCCTCTCCGCCGAATAGAACCGTCGCGTTTCCTCGCCTACGGAGGAGGAGAGCCGAGTCGGCAACCTCGAAACCCCGGGAATAGCAATGAAGGATATTTTATCCAGTCAAGCGTGGCCCGGACTTGTCGGAAAATCCCTGTTTTGGATGCAGCAACCCTCCCGTCACTACCGCGGCGACTCTTCGTGGCTCTTCTCTCTCCTCCGTGCCAACATCCCCTATGTGCTTTTGCCTCTCTCTTCCGTACCTCGCTCGCTACCCGCCAGTTTTCCGTCTTTCCACCGTGCACTACTTTCTCACTTAGCCGATCCTCTTTCACCCTTTGGAGGACATTTTCTCTAGCTATCCATTTATATATCTGTCCAGCTAAGATGTGTCCGGCTGTGGACGCTGTCCGGCAATGCGGATAGAGGGAAAGTCAGGGCTTAGAGAAACACATTATACACACTGCCATAGGAGCTCCTATTTCTCTTCTCGTTCCGGGCTATACGGGCTCGAATAACGTCCGCGCTTCCGCTCGTGAATCGCGTAGCCGCTCGACCTATCGAGTCGAAGGGGGAGGATTACAAATTGCCGTGGTGCGGCACCGCGGAATCGAACGGAAGTATTACCAATCGTAAATCGAGAATAACGCGATTCCGAGTAAGCCGGCGGAACGAACATTATCGTTGGCACGGCCCGCGATAGATCAATCTTAATTTTCACCTTTAACAGCGGTCGCTCCCCGAACCGCTGATCCGCATGCGAAGATGAGACAAATAAAAAGCGACGCGTTAATGTAACCGAGAAAAGGACGAGGCGGAGACATCGACCTCGACGGACGAAGGGTGCTTTCCAGTAGTTTCCAGCGGAATTAAACCGAGCGCGAATCGCTCTCGCAAAAAGGATTTCGCCCTGTGCGCGGCGCCTCAGGAGAACCGGAGCAGCAAAGACAGCGGGACATCCCTCGGTGGTGGGTGCCGTTGGTTCTTCAAAGCGGAGCGGGAGCAGAGAGCAAAGAGAGGAGCAGCGGCTCGTCGGCACAGAACGCCCAGCGGTGGAATTTTCAGTCGCCGAGGTTCTGCCGAGGACGGAAGGGAGGCTGAGCGCGAACTCACGCGGCTCTCAAACTCCTTTTCTTAATCTTTTCTGAGACAATCGTCGTCTCACTCTGGCCCCTGCTGGGGCGTTTTGTCTCGCTTCTTGCATCTCCGAGCCGCTCTTCCCCCTCACACTATCCCGGCGTGATAATTTAATCCAGAAGTTACTGAATTAAAAGTTTCTTGCTGAGCAGTGTGCTACCGAAGCTCGTACTCGCCCGGCCGCGCGCGCCTGTACGAGACTCACCCGGCTCGCAGGGAAACCCTCCCCCCCCCCCCTCTCTTCTGTTCCTTGCCCGACTAGATCCTTCCCGGTTGTCCCGGCACTTTATCTCCTCTCTCTCGCTTTCCGGCGATCCGCTAGAGCTTCCCGTAATATCGCGCGGAAAATAAGCAAAAAGAATTCTCACGCCTGTATCACGCGACACACGGAGCTCGCGCTCCCGCTTCGGATGTTATATCTTCCCGACTCGCAGTTTTAATCTCGCTATTTCCACCACTTCGACTTAATTAATAAATTTGTCTCGCCGTGGCGCGAATATTAGAATTGCTAATTTTCGTAAACACGTTGCTATCTCTGTTGGCCGTCGCACTTTTTCTCCTCCCTGCCCTTGCGCTTACCTCGTTTGGCGAACCGCGGTCCAGGAGCGGCCGAATGAGCTGGCGGTAACCGACGTCTCGTCCGGTTATGCTTCTCATACTTTTGCCACAATTAATTTTCGCCGTCGCAGCACCGCCGCCGCTCTCCCGGTCGTTTGCTCTTTATCTCGCGCGGTCCCCCGGGAGGGGAGGGGGGAGATATGCATGTGGCTATCGTCAAGAGTGCCTATCGGGCGAAAGGAAAAGTGGAGCCGCAGCGGCAGTTGTCAGCAAAGTCGGACGGAAAGACTGCAAACTGAACGCGCGGATAATCACGAGGAAAGGGAGATTCAAAGTTTCCCGGGGAAACGAGCTCGCCGTCCGAATTCTAATTTCTTCCGCAAAGTTTTACCCGGGGACTCGTTTGGAAAATGCGGCGTCAACATCTACCGAACCAGGGCGCGAGCGCGCTCGGGTTTGTCTGCCGCTTTCGGTCACTCTTTTTCGTCTCTATCGGACACTCCCAACTCCAAAGAGGATCCTGCCGGTTGAAGAGCTCCAGCCCCCCCCCCCCTCCCCCTTCTCAGGCAACGTTTCTCTAATTACTACTTCTGATACGGTGCGGGGTTAATTAATGTCCCGTCTTTGGGATCCGGCGGTGACTCATCGCTCCGGCGAATCGAACCGAGTAATCAGCAGCGCCAGGTCGCTTAACTCGTGCGCTTCCCGCGGTCCAAACCTTGTTCCATCGCGAATAGTCGCTTCCCCGCGTTCTCGATCTACCGTAGACATACAGCAGCCGCGTAATCAACTAAGATATTCATTTCGTTGAAAGTTTTAACCCCCTCCGCCCCCGTTCCCGTTTTATCCCGCTGGCAGCTGGGAAGCGTCCGTGGTCGCTTATCCATTTGAGAACACCGATCGCCCACTGTTGAGTGATACGTTTACCGCGGTAAATCCATGATTGTATCCTCTCTGTGACGGATCAAGGCTGCGGTGTGCCTGATAGGAATCGGATGTTGTCTCGTCGCTCGACTGGCGAAACACGGTACTCAGGAAGTGCGCGAGTTACATCACCCCCTCACGCTCTCCATCCGGTTGTCACAGTCGACGTCTGCTCGCGGACAGGAATATCGAGACACCATAATTAGCAGTCGAGCTTCACCGAATCCCTCAGCCTCCTGTCGGATTAAGTTTTCGCTCGGTCCCGACTAGCCCCCGACCTCCGTAAGATCAACGCTCTGCATATCGCGAGGTGAGTAGGCAGCAGGAGGAGGAGGAGGCGATGGCGAGGGTGATTAATGAGGCTGCTCTGCGAGCCTTTGATCAGACATAGTTTCTGATTGGCTGCCACGCAATGATTCCCGACTGCCTCGTCGGCATCCCACTAGCCCTTCCCGCCGTCCCGACTTCGGGCAAACAAACTCGGGCTCATTTTGCAATTTCCCAATATTAGTTAACTAGCCCGGCTGCCGAAACAACGAGAGCCTTGTCGCAGCGTGAGACACTCTCTGGCAGGAATGACACAGAGGATCGGTGCTGGCCGACGTTGGGCGAACACCGGCCAACGCCGTGCCAACGCCGGTCCCGTCTGGCGCTCCCACTAGGGGCGTATCGCACACTTGCACTTACTTACGCGGCAGGCGAATGCGTGATAAGGTAGAAACAAAAAACCCGCGGCGTCAACTTTTTCCTGCGCAGAATGCTGCGGATACCGTAAATTTTTCATGTATCTATGTATGAATATATGTAGACCGTACACACCACGCCTCGCTCGCCCTACGCCGATTCTCGGTAATCCCGTGACTACCACGCGCTCAACTTCCGGCAAGCCGCATGCGTTTTACCGGCGTGCTTTTCTAGTACAACAGCCAGAGCTAAAGCGAGACCAGGGGCGTTGGTAACTCTGCGCCATATGCAGAAATAAGAGGGCTGGGAATTGAAGTGGAAATAGCCGGAGACGCGAGCGAGCCAGGCGAAAGCAGTGGAAGCGGTTGTGCTAATGCCAGTAGTATCGTGAGCTTCGCGTGCAGACCCGAAGGGATAGCTGGCCCTAAGGGCGCCCTCCGCCACCACCACGTGACTCACTGACGTCTCGCGCCAGTGAGTCACGCGCTCTGTACGATTCGCCAATTAGCAAACTCGCAACGATCAGATATCACTGTGTGGCCCAACACTGCGTTATCACGGTGAGTTCGTATTTTGGCCGAACCGTCGAAGAACGTTTGGCCGTACCGTGTCGTAGGTCCGATCGTGTGACTCGACGGTTCTCGCAAACGGCTTGCCGGCGTCGCCGTGCGAGGGTCTGCGACCTTCCGCAAAGTCTGTCATTGACTCATCATCGGTGCTTGGACAATGTCCAGAAGTATCCTTCGACGCCAGTCACGCTGGGGCGGCGCAAGAACGACCCTTGCCGAAGGGTGACGCGAGGAGTCGTTGAATTTTGCATGGAGGGTCCCGATGGAAACGCGTACTTTTCCTGTGCCAACTGAGGCGGCCGACACGACGGCGTGTCGGTGTAGTCGATTACGATTCTCGAAATTGCTCTGCATAATTGATTGCCGTACCTGGAAACAAAATGCACCCTTATGTGCCCATTACGCCACCCCTGCTCACCCCAAGGCGACCCAAGTGCGCCAAGACGTGTCTACTCGGGGCACATCGGTTACTACGCGCTCGTAACTTCGAACGTAAATCCTGATGTCTGTATAATCCGCTCAAATATTTGAACAATTTTTAAACGAAAAAGGCAATGTGAGTCTAATGGGGAAAACGTGTGTACCGTTTTTATTGCGGCGACGTTGCTTCTGTTCGAGATGTCGAAAAGCTTCGTGGAACTTTTCGGTCGAAAAAAAAGGAACTATGGACTAGATTTCTATCGTTCTCTGCACTCGAGCGCCGTATTAATTTTCAGGAGGAATATTCTTGCTGATGGTATTTTGTCATTATTTTGGGTGGTAGGTAATTTTCTTGGCGTTAAAGCTAGGTGGGGATTGGAGGGGCCATTTAAGGGAAAAAATTTAGTGGTTTAATGAGGGAAAGGGTGCCTTGATGTCTTAGTACCAAAGTTGAGTTCTGCCCATTGAGTTGAACCATTGGTATCTTCGTTATGGGATATAGGGTTATGTGGGTTTAGGGTTGTAGAGAACCCTAGTCGTAAAGTGAAGTTATTTCATAGAAACAACGCTATCTTACACTGTAAAAATAAAATGTAAATTTAATTTACTGGAACTTGAAATTTGCTGACATTACTCATATTAATTAAACTTTAATGTATTTTGCTTGTAAAATAAAAATACCAGATATTAAAATTACAAATCTTTTGCTGCAACATTTACTAAAATATTCATGAAAAATACAAATTTTATTGCAAAATTGCGACACACATGTGTTTGAAATTTCAGAAACGGTTTATGTAAAAAAGCTTCCAATACTGTTCATTAATTTTCAAACAAAATTTTTTTACAGTG
>JAPYZD010004273.1:0-13560 GCA_030522725.1 Ichneumoninae sp. B BG-2022a
TTAAAAATTTAAAAATTTAAAAATTTAAAAATTTAAAAATTTAAAAATTTAAAAATTTAAAAATTTAAAAATTTAAAAATTTAAAAATTTAAAAATTTACAGGTATAATCAAGATTGGTGCGGCTGGATTTAATTACAGCGCAGAATTCGTCGGTGCAGAGCATATCTTCTAGTTCAAAGGCCTTGCTCCTCGTTGTCGCGATTATAAAAAAAACTGCGAAGCCTTTCCAGAACATAGTTATTGCAAATTGTATTACTCGAGTAAAATCGAAGAGCAAACCGCGACGTGCGAAGTTAAAGCCTCGACTGGATTAACGATCGACCCTGCGTAACGCGATTATCTCCGATAATAGATAAGCTTATCGACGCTGTATCGAACAAAACGATGCAACGATTGAGTGTCGGCTCGATGTACACTGCAATTCATATCTACAAATTGTATAAATTCGCAAAGTTTATTTCGCAAAGAAAAGAAGAACTTTCTTATTGCCTAATACAACACAAATTTCAACACCCATTGAGCTTGGGATTGCTTCAACGCTAAATAGTTAAGATTACTCCAAAACAAGGAGCGCATCTCTCCGCTCTCGTTATAATATAAAAAGTGCAACGGACGCCAAGCTCGGTATCTCTTCGACTCTCAAAAAAAAAAAAATAATTCAGAGCTTTCCAAGATTCGTACTATTCAGAGCTGGGCAAAGTACTTAAAGTACTTGGTATTTGAAGTACCTAGCACTTTGAGGACCGACAAAATATTCTTAAACATCATTCTAAAACAAAGTTGAGTACAGTACTCAAAGTATTTAGTACTTATGGTACCGCGTACTTAAAGTATTGGATACGTACGCCCAGCTCTGGTACTATTGATACTTCTGCCAAACGACGGTCTTATTGTTAGCCGACAAGTCCGTTATTTCGACGAGTCGAATTTTACTGTCGTTTGCCAATTTCTCAATTCCACAGACGTCATTACTAATTTCAATGCCCGCTATAATACAAAATTGCAACAGGCCTTGAACTTGATATCGCCTCGACGGTAAAAAAAAATATTCAGGTCTCTCCAAGATTCGTACTATTGATACTTTTGCCAAACGACGGTCTTATTGTTAGCCGGCATGTCCATTATCTCGACGAGTCGAATTTTATTCTCGTTCGCCAATTTCTCGATGTCGCGGACGTCACGTATTCCCCACTCGGGATTCTGCGACCTGAGAGACTCGTCGAATCGGACGTTGCTCTCGGGGGTGATTTTTCCGTCGATCGCGTAAGCTCCGTAGGTGAACAAAAATCCATCGTTCTTCAGCAACGCCCCGGCGGCTTCGAAGAGACCGACTGTGCATCGGTACGGCGATATGTGTATCATGTTCGCGCAGTACATGTAGTCGAAGGTCTTTTCCTCGAACGAACCACCGGCCCACGTTTTCCAATTAGTAGAAACGTCGATCTGAACGGGTTCGCGAACGTTGCTGAGGCCCTGAGTGTGAGCCGCTATGCTCTCCAACAGTCGGCTCTCGTACTCCGAAGGGTAGAAGGTCACTTGAGGAAAGTGCGGCGCAAAGTGCGCCGTGTGCTGACCGGAACCGGAAGCGATCTCGAGAAGGGTCTGATCGGAGCCACGCCGAATGTGCTTCTTCAGCACCGAGAGTATCGGCTCCTTGTTGCGGTTCGCCGCTGGATATATCAGCTTCTTCGCTGCCATCGTACTCGTTCTGAAATAATTTTATTAGTTCATTACATGAATTTACAATTTTTATAATATTCAATTAAAATTTTTTAAATTGAATAAAATTAAATAAATACATTTAAATTTTGTAAATGAAATATTTTCATAAATCTAATGTTGAAAGACAAAAGGGCGTGTCACCCGTCTTGAAGCGTACACTGTGAAAATAAATCGTAAATTTAATGTACTGGAAATTAAAATTTGCTTTAAGGAGGGAGTCTCGCTGCGCGCTGACTTCGCATAAGTTCGACAACAATAAGAGAAAATTGCAAGTACTTCTTGATGGTGTAAAAATCTGAAANNNAATCTGAAAAAGATCATGTATACTAAAGGTACTGAGAAGATTAATTTTGCATAATAATAATTGCAAAATGTTATTAACAAATTCATCAAAAAATTAATTAGTTAATTTTTAGAATACATGATTTTTTCAGATTTTTACTCCATCAAGAAGTACTTGCAATTTTCTCTTACTGTTGTCGAACTTATGCGAAGTCAGCGCGCAGCGAGACTCCCTCCTTAATTACATGAATTGAACATTAATGGACTTTTTTGGTAAAATGAAAATAGCAAATACTAAAATTACTCTTTTGCCTGAAACTTACCAAAAATGTAATTAAAAATAAACATTTTACTGTCAAATTGCAACGCACATGTGTTTGAAATTTCGGAAACAATTTATGAAAAAAAAACTTTAAATACCGTTCATTAATTTTCAAACAAAATTTTCTTAATGTACGGGTTAAGCCGTTCTGTCTCTTAGCAGTAGATGAGTCAATGTTCCTCTTGCTGATAAAATTAGCGGGCTCACCTGTGAGTCGCGGCGCTGTGGATAATATTCATAATCCGGTCCCCGTCGCTCCTGCGAGAAAATCCTCGATCGGGATAGACTTAAACCGCCTGAAAAAGGTTCAACACGCGCATTTTCGTTAATCAAAGAGAAGAAAACTTAATTATCGTGAGAAATGCGTTTATTTACATCGAACTATAAATTATTGAATGATGTTTTTTTACACAGAGCTTTTATACAACTATCGATACGAGTATTGCGATAGATTATTAATCTTTTATAATTTGTTGTCTATTAAGTTTCTAATCGACGTCTCTCGTCGATATTTTTAACTGGACTCGCTGGACTCGCGAGCTCGCCCACGAGATTTTTTGTCGACGCTCTTCTTCGATTTAGCGCTACCGGGAAGATAAACTGAGTGTCCGGTTTTCTTGAGATGATCGAAGAGCTTGTTTTTACTGGTAAACTCGGACTTGCAAGTTACGCAAAAGTGCTCCGTGTCGGGTACGCTCGGTACTTTCGAGTCCCTCTTATTGCCCCGTTGAGCCTTTGCTTTTCCCTCGACTATTTGCTGTTTTTGCGCTTTGCGCAACTCCTTCGCTTTTTTTCCTTTCGTTTTTCCCGCCACGGGCGTGGCTTCCGTCTCGACAGATTCCGCCCTTTCGCCGTTCGGCACCACTTCCGGTTCCTTCACCGACGATTCTTCGACTTCCGGTTCGTCCTTCCGCCTCGACTCGTCGGCGTTGCGCCTCTTTCTTCTCTGCTTCTTCGACAGTCCCACATCGACATCGAAACTCTCGTCATCGTCCTCGATGTCCGCCTCGATTTTTCGTACGACCTTGCCCTTCTTCTTCTTCTTCCTCGCGACGCTGGCGAACGGCTCGTCCTCTTCGTCAGAGTAGAGCTCACCCGGCGAGGTCTCCACCTCATCGTCCTCGTCGGATTTCTTCGTAGAGCCCTGAGGAAAAATAAAACCGCCCTCCGTCGGTGCGTTAACCGTCCCAACTTCAATCTCAGCATCGTTTTTTCTACTTCCGTTCGCCGTCTCTTCCCCGGAATCCTCGTCCGAACCGGAATTCAATTCATCGTCAGAAACCTCCTCGTCCTCATCTTCGACCTTCGAAGTCTCGCTCGGGACCGGATTGAGCAGGAAATCGGGCATTTCCGGTCCAGTAGCGAGTCTCGAGTTTCCGGATTTGGCCGTTTCGCCGCGAGATGGCGTTGCTTCGTCCTCGCTGCTCTCGAGCTCCTCCTCGTCCTCTCCCACGGTTCTCGTGGCCGAAACATTGTCCCTGTGCTTCTTGGAGCTCTCGTGACTCCCGAAAGCCTTCCGAGTCTTGAACATCTTGTCGCAAGGCTCGCAGTACAACGTCTCGGAATCCTTCGCTTCGGTCGCCTGTTTCGAGTTTCCGGGCTTGGCCGCTTCGCCGCGAGATGGCGCTGCTTCCTCCTCGCTGCTTTCGAGCTCCTGCTCGTCCTCGACCATCGCCGTTCTCATGGACGAAACGTTCTCCCTGTGCTTCTTGGAGTTCTCGTGGTTGCTGAAAGCCTTCTGCGTCTTGAATATCTTGTTGCAGGCCACGCAGTACAGCGCGTTGGAATCCTCCGCTCTATCCTCGCCGTCCGTCTCGTCGCCGGACAACTCCTCGCCGAACTCCGCAGCCAGATGCGCCTCGATGTTCCTCAACTCGGACTCGACGTTCGAGCACTTCAACCAGTCGGAGACTCGGTGATCCTTCAGCTCCCTCTGCCGCTCCAGCAGCTGCTGACGCTGCCTCTCCTGCGCCTTCCTGGCGTTCTCCTTCGCACGCTCTGCCAGCTTAGCCGCGTGCGCCTGCACTCGCTTGTCCCGCTTGCGCACGAATGCCACGAGGTTCCTGACCTGCTCGTTTCTCTCGCGCTTCGCCTTGTCCCGGATTTTCTTGTTCTCCTTCTCGACGACGCGGACGACCCGGCGATTCGGCGCCTCCCGGATGTCGTACGGGTCGAGCCACGCGAACGAGCGCTTCGTCGAGTAACTCTGCCAGTAAGCGTAGAAGTTGTGGACGACCTCCTCGTAGGAACTTTTCGAGTCCCCGAAGCTCGGCGTCTCCTCGTCCGAGTCACCGTCCTTGGAGAATTCCGCGTCCTCCGCCGCGAGCGTCTCGAAGACTCTCCGGTAGACGGAGTAGAAACTCTTGTCGTCATCGCCGTAGCCCTTGAAACAGCCCGTCGAGAAATACTGGAAGAGGTCTATCGAGTCGTCCTTGTAGTCGTCGCCTATTCCACCCTTCAGAATCGCCTCCCTGTGATTGTCGTACCACGCTCTCTCGTGCGCGTCGCTCAGCACCTCCCACGCCTGCTGGATTATCTGAAACTGCTCCTTCGCCTCCGCAGCGCTCTCCGGATTCTTGTCCGGGTGCCACTTCAGCGCCAGCCTTCTGTAAGCCTTCTTCAGCTCCTCGTCGCCCACGTCTCGGCTCACTCCCAGCACCTCGTAGTGACACTTCATTCTGGTGCTATATTTTTTTTATTAAAAAGTCTTATTTTTTTTACTTATTTATTAATTTTTTTACTTCTTTATTAATTTTTTTTACTTCTTTATTAATTTTTTTACTTATGTATTATTTTTTAAAATTTATTTATTGTTTTTTTTTTTTGTTTATTTATTATTTAAAAAATTTTTTTATAACAAATTTTTAAACATAGCGACTGTCAGGCTACGACGGGCGGAATTTTTTGTGGATCAGAGCCGGTAGGCGAGAGTTTCGATTGGAGAGATTTGGGCCGAGCATGATGAGGTTCGACCGTCGAATGGGATAAAAAACCGGCACGAATTTTTTTTTATGGGATTTATTGGCACGAGTTTTGTAGACTTAGGTTAGCCTCGGAATTTTTTTTCGTGACCGACGAGTACGAAGCGACCGACAGTGATTGGTCGGGCGACATTCGTACGATGAAAATTTGCGGAGGAGCTTTTTGTAACGATTGAGTAAGATTTTTTTTTGTTGTGTCTTACCAACGATTTAAGCCAGCTTGCACGAGATTAGACGAGCTTGCGGTATCTTTTTTTTTTTTCTTAGAGTTTATTGACTGTGAGGAGGAGCTGGAAGCGTTCGAGACTCTCGTTGCGGCGGGGCGCGAGAGGCGCACATGCGCGAGGTGCGCGCGCAGCGCGACGCGATTCGTTGTCGAAATTTGTGACCGCCAATCGGTGCGCTTCGTTGCGGATCGGAACAAAGAGCGAAATACGAACTTTTGCAGTGAAATTAAAGTACTTTTATTGTAAAATTAATGTGAATTATGTTAAAGATAAAATATTTCTAAAGTTTTCAATATACGGTACATTCATTTTTCATCACGATCCTAAATTTAATCTACAATTGATGAAAAATCAATATGCTTTTTCATTTTTATTAAATTATTAAAAATAACGTAGAAATATTTTTAATATATATCGAACATTAATTTTCCATCAAAAGTCTGCCTGCAATTTAATCTACCAGTTTGTGCGTAGCAACTTCCGTTGTATTAAATTTCATACGAATTTTGTTTTACAGCGCGCGTTGAAAATCGCGCGCACCCCCGACTGCGCGTCGGCGCTGCGCGGCGGCGAGCTTGACGCGCAAAAAACACACACAGAGTTCGCGGACGTGGGAACAGCTGATCGCCCATCTAGATTTCAAGATGGCTTTTGGATCGAGAGCGTAGCCGAGAACACCGACCGTTTATCGGCACAATTTTTGCCACTCCCCGTCGCGTCGAAACATTTGCCATCGTCGATCTCCGGTGACACGTGGTAATTAACTCTATCGTTAACTCTCCGCGACTCCCACGTTGTTGCACAATCTCCTCAAGTAAAAGTCCATGTACACAAAACGAGACAGCGCATTCGCTATCTTTCTTTTTTTTTCACCGAGTTTACGTCTGTCAGTGACGTATCTTACGAACGCGATGTAGCAGACGCTTTTCCTAAAATTCGTAGTCCCGTGTCTTGTACGTGTTTCACTTTTTTTTAAAGTTTCTATTTTGCACGTCCATTCGATCGAAGTTTCAGCACTCTCGTTCGCTGCGTCGTAATAAAGTTCGTCCCGACGAGCGTATCAATATTTTTCCCAGTCCGTGGCAGCCACGTTCGCTGTATGGCTATCGATATATATATATATTATAAATATATATATATAATGTATATGTGTGCGATATAGAACTACGTCACGAAGTTCTGACAATCAACATTTTTTTTTTTTTACAACAATTTTTAATGTAATTATATTTGATTTTTTTTTTTTGCTATTTTAATGTCCGCAGGTTGAAGGAAAATGACGGCTGGCCCGAGTTTGGTAGTGCCGATTGTTCTCTGGGGCAGAATAGCTCCAACTCACTGCATATCCTGCGTCTACCTCTCGAGAGATCAGAAGACACTCGTGACGGGATGCTACGACGGGCAGATATGCCTGTGGCAGGTGGATCCGGAAACCCTGAAGGTAAGCTACGAGCAACGGTAATTGAGTAATTTATTTATTTATTTATTTATCAATGGGATAAACCCTTTCACAAAATATCGAATATAGTCTGTTTGATATAACGACAATAATGTGTGAATTAGATCATTACCATTAAGAAAGATTTCTGGTTTCGCTGGTGCACTGCACGGTACAAATAGCATATCACATCTAAATCACATAATGGATCATACAAGTAGTATGGTTTTTGGCTGAAAAAAAAAATTGGTCTACGTAAACTAATAAAATCAATTTCTTTTTATTTATTTATTGATCTACAATGGGATATTCCTTCCTCCCTGTTTAGCCGAGCTCGGTCGGTAATGAAAACTAATCAATTTTTAAATAGTGCAGATGATCTATGGTTCAAAAGCAATTCTTACAGTGTAAGAATTTGTTTTTATCATCCAGGGTTAGAGTCCTTGAAAACATATATCGACAATTGTACAATAAATTTACAATAGAAAAAGTTGTTTCTTTGTGTCCATAAATTAGCCAATTGTTCTATTTAATAATTTATCAGTTATATACTTTATAATTGTAGAAGCCGTTTTCTTATTCGTCAGAATAAACAAGTGTAAATAAACAAATAATAATTCGTTGTTACAGATGACCCCGAGATGTCTGCTGGTTGGCCACACCGCGCCGATAATGTGTCTGAGCAGAGCGAGCGTCGTGATGGAGCAAAATTACATTGTGAGCAGCAGCGAGAGCGGCGAGATGTGCACCTGGGACTTGGTGGACGGGAAGTGCCGAGAGGCTGTTAAACTGAACAATATTCACACCCAGATGCTGCCTTACGTCTCGGCTGGAGGCGAAGACGTTAGACTATTTTGTTCAGGGTATGAAAATCATCTGCCACATTACTGCACTACCATATAAATATAAAAAATATATTTGTAATTTTCTTTTCAACATATTTTTTTTTTTTGTAATGCCGCACTTCTCGTAGCGACGTGGTCTCAATTAACGGCCTTTATTAAATGAAATCGATATAGTCGAGCAGTTATTAATTCAAAAGAAATCTTTATTTAAGAGCTCGGACCGAACACGTCCGCTCCCTTTCAAACTCAATCTAACGACCGTAACTTTTATTAATATACACAGTAACACTTTATTAATATACATAGCAACATAACTTTAATCGAATCTGCCGCAGAAATATACACAATTTTGTTCGAAAAATATATTTTTTATTAAAAAAAAATAATAATTTTCAATTCTTTTTCGACAAATATAAAAAAAATGTCGAAAAATATTTCTGTTCGTTTTCCTCACTCTTTTATTTTTATTTTTTATTCCAGTTACTATCCAGAGGTTCTCGTGATGGACCCCTTCAGTCTCGAAGTATTGTTCACTCTGAGCTCGCGAGTTAATCCCGATTGGATCAGCGCGCTGCACGTACTCAGGCCGGCCAAACGGAAAGGTCGGTTCTACGTGCACACAAGTTAGTTACACTTCATCGCACCTACGCTTTCTACCTTTACCTTTTCTTACTTTTTATTTTTACCTGGTCCCAGTTATTTGTTTCTTTTTTATATCAATTTCTTTCAATTAAAATAATAATTAATTTATCGTTTGTCAAACGCCTCTGTACATTGGGAACGCGATTTGTTTTACTGTCGCGGTTCGGTCCGACGATATTTTATGTGGGAAGCTTGAAAAAAAAAAAAAAAATAAAAAAAAATAATTGCTTAATTTCCGCCGCGATACGCTGCGGGCAATTCGAAACTGAAACTCTGCGGCCTTTCAACACTAACTGCCTGCGATGTTCGGGAAGCGATTTTGGCGAAAAAAAAATTGTTATTACATAAATTTTAATCCGGAGTTTAATGTAAATTACAAATTTTACAGCATGACACATCGAAAAGCGGGATGGTAGAGAGTCGATATTTTCCGGCAATCACCGGCTTTGATTCTCAATTTTTTATACATCACGTATCAAATTCCGAAAAAAAATCACTAACACCCGCGATAATTTTTATTTGGCACCCTTTTTATATATTCACTAATATTCTCTTCATTTTATCTTATTAACATCCGACTAAATAAACACATCCTCTCAGCCACTCATTTTTACACCCCGCACATTACTCTCGCGAGCAATTGCTAAATTGCCGACGTAAGTATGAGAAAAAAAATAAAACACAACACACGAACACACAAAGCAAACACAGCTGCTATGTACGAAGCAGGATGAGTATCTCGTTGTTTCTCTGAGTAAGAAGTTTTAATGGTGGTTTGGCTGTACGAAAGAACGCGCATGGATTATTTCCACAATTGAAGTGCGTTTTTATTATGTTTTTGCGAATTATGTATAGAGTGATGTCCATTAAGAGTTGATGTAACTGTCGTGCATCCTTAGATTACATTCATCGTCGCTGTCCGATCGAAACTTTGCTACTTCATTGTCTCATGTATTTTTGTAACGCTAATTCGATCCATTACCAAATATCGACTCGATCAAAAAACTGTAATTTTTTTCGTCTTTTTTTTCTTCGAATCTCATCTAGATTTTACACCCTCACGAATTCATCACATACACTGACACACGACACACTCTAACGAGATGAATGGTATGCTCGGAGTAATTTTCTCCTAACAATCACGCGTGGATCATCTAATTATCGGATCTGCATGGGGTGTAAAAAAAAAATATGCTGTAAAGATTGGGTGTATGAAAAATTGCGTGTGGCATGAATTTTTTTTCTCAGTGGTAAAAACGGTGGGGATTTAAAATTTTCTTCTTTACAACGTTTTCGACACTAACCTAGAATAGAATTTTAGTGGGATGAATTATTATTTTTTTTTTTTGTAAAATAAATTAAAAGAACAGAATGCTCTTTAACTTGAAAGCTTTGAATGTAAATCTCTGAAAGAAAAGAGATTTTTATACGTCGCAACAACTAATTCGAATTTTTTAAAGATGACGTGGTGCTCGCATTGACGACGACCGGAACCGTGAAGGTTTGGACACTACTGGGTCACGAGAATCGCAACAGCGAGCCTCTGTACGAACACGAGAGCAAGCAGATAAGATGCCTGAACGCACTGGCGTTAACCTGCTGCCCGTACAATCAGCGCACTGTGCTCATCGTTTGCTCCAAATATTGGCAGGTATAACATAAAAAATTTCTCGTGTTGAAGTCAATGAAATTCAACTTTTCTTTGCTTTTTTGCTTTCTCATAGAGGAAGCTACAAAATTGAAATCGTTGAAATTTCTCATACAGGAAGTAATGTTCAAATACTTTTCTTCTTTTTTTTCTTAGATATTCGACGCTGGAGACTTTTCGGTTCTTTGCTCGGTGACGGCGCCGCCGAGCGAGAGATGGATGGCCGGTGATTTTCTGGCTGCGGATCGGGTGATCCTCTGGAGCGACGAGGGACACGGCTATCTCTACAAATTACCAGCAAAGTACGTTTCGATCAATCGATCTTTACGCTTAAATTCTCGATTTTTAACGCGTGCGATTCGAAATTACGGAATCTCCGAAATTTGTGCACCAAAAAAAAAAGAAAAATTCTTCAAGTCGGGTTGGATTGATCGATCGATAATTTTTTACATTATTTCTATTTTTTATTTCTTTATTTTTCCGTCTACAAAACGAGATATCGACGCTACTTATTGATTTCTTTATTTCTTCATTGATTATAGGGTTCTGGTACACATCGAAAGGTAGATTCATGCACGTAATGACTACACTGAAATACAAATATATATATTTATTTATATATCTATATATATAAAGAAAACTATTAACGCACTCGTTTAGTACGATATAGTTGGGTTTTGGTAGAAAGCTCTAATTTCTAATAACATACTATTTATTTATTTAACTAAGAGGGATTTTGCACTAGCCTCGATATTTTTATTACGATCTTAACATTGCCGAGCGATTGTTTATATTAACTGTTCATGAATTTTTTTATTATTATAAAAAAAAATTCTGGTTTTCTCTAACGCGCAATCGGGTATCGCAACATTATCTCGGAGACACCGCTGCTCGGTAGTAGAACACCCGCTCGCAATGCACAATTACATTTTTATTTATCCTAAGATCCGTAACAATCGTTCCCGTTGCATATTCATTATTTTTTTTTCATTGCTGTCTGGGATTTTTAAACCACACGAAAAAAAATCCTGGATTAGTGCGGAAACATAAAAATCATGCGAGACGTGTATATTTTAACTTCACGAGTAAATCGCGTTACTGAAAGACGAAAAATGTAAACTATTTTTTTTTTACAATATTCTTGACAAGAGCTCGACCGCCTTTCAGTGACGCGATATATTTACATGAATTCTCTCCTTTCCATACCATTAGAAAAAGAAATCATAACTCGATAGTTTAACGCATTTGTACGTTTTCAATTTTTACATTTTTTAACAACATTCCTGGCAAGAGCTCGTGCGCCTTTCAGTGACGCAATATATTTACATGAATCCTCTCCTCTCGACATCATTAGACAAAAAAAATCATAAATCAATAGTTTAACGCATTTGTCTGTTTTTAATTTTTTTTTTAACAACATTCCTGGCAAGAGCTCGTGCGCCTTTCAGTGACGCGATATATTTGCTTTAGAATAATTCCTCTCCTCTCGATATCACTAGAAAACAAGAAGAAAAAATCATAACTCAATAGTTTAACGCATTTGTCTGTTTTTAATTTTTTTTTAACGGTGATGTGCCTATCCACATAACATTACTTCTACCACAATCTACGGGGGACATGGTCTGTTCTAGCAAGCTGAAGGGCAAGGCTCTCAGCAGGTAATCCCAATAATTACCATTTACTCATTTATCTTCTCTGTATTTTCCGTTTCTCTTTATCTGTCTCTCTGTCTATCACGTAATTCCTATTCACCTTTCGTTTTGTCGTGCCAACGATTCCTCTTCACACTTTCCACTCTCTGGGGTTGATCATCGAACGGCGTAAAATAGATTTAAAAAAAAGAAACCTGCCAACGTGCGATAGTAATTATCACGTGTCATCTGTCATCGAATAATTCACGAAACAATTTACCTACTTTTGTAACTGACTAATATGTATCGATGTTTTTTCCAAAGATATTTTTATATTTACTGCACCAGCACGGCACCGCTTCGGCGTTTTCTTACGTTTCTCGTTGCTTTGAAATTGCTTCGCACGCAGCTTCCGACACGACACGATGTTGCAAAAAAAAAAAAAAAATGTATTAAAGGTAAAACCGCAGAATTTGATAAGAGACTATTTGGGGGAAAAACTAAGGTCAGGATAAAAAGTCTTCTACTATTCTTCTATGTCTTTAACTGTTAATTTTTTTTCTTTACGCGATTGAGCAGGCTTCTTGTGTGTATTCAGTATTAACGAAGTTTGAAGGCGTTCGCTAATTCCGGTGTTTTTCTCGATGCCGAGAAAACATTAACAGTAAAAAAAAAGTAAAACATACCCGGCTTTGATATTAGAAAACATTTCACGCAAATTTTTTTGTACTTAGTCTAGATCGGACGCTGTTCTTCCGTTAATAGTGAAAAAAAAAAATTTTAAATGCCTGAAATATCGAGACTCACACGAGGTGAGATATTTAATGGAGTTTAAACGAGCTGTTCTTTCTGTACGGTTCGTACAGTAGTGTGGCGGATAACACGAGCTTTCACACACCGTCGGCCGAGTGCGATCAGCCGTACTTGTACTGTACGCTTACTCAACCTGGCGACAAGGTAAATAAACAATTTTTTTTTATTATTCGGTCGATCACGCAAGACGCTACGAAATCGTATGATGGAAAAATCATATGATGGAAAAATCATACGATGGAAAAATCGTACGATGGAAAAATCGTACGATGAAAAAATCGTATGATGGAAAAATCGTATGATGGAAAAATCGTATGATGGAAAAATCGTATGATGGAAATTGACTCATTATTTGTTTTCAGCCACTTTCCTGTCCACCGGCGATGAGATTGGTGACGGTCCAGCGTCAGAATAAAACCCTCAAGTACTTGTTGCGCGGCGACAGCGAGGGTGTGATAATGCTGTGGACAGTGCCGGAGATAACGCAGCAGCAGCTGGTGCAAATCGGTCAGGACGAGAAAGCATCCCATCCGGCGTTGCCACCGACGATAAAGACGAGTCTGACAGCGGCCTGGGAGGGCATGAGACCACCACCGGTCGGAATACTCGACCAGTTGGATTCCGGCGACGCTCACGGGATAAAACTAACGGCTTGCATATATCTGCCGCAACAGAGTCGTCTGGTCGTCGGTCGCGAGGACGGCAGCATCATTATCGTACCAGCCACGCAAACTGTTATGCTGCAGCTGTTGCATGGCAATCATCAACACTACGACGGTACGAGCAACGTTTCGTCTCTTCATCGTCATCGATAATTTTACATTACATCGTAGCTAGGAAAAATTTTCTTGCGTACTTCAAGCACTGCCCAGCTCTGATATTTTTTCATTCAAACAAACGTTTTTCAACTTTTTGGCTTCCTCATAGAGGAAGCTTCGCGACAAAAAAAAAGAGATATGAAAATTGCAATTTTCAACTTTTATGAGAAAGCGATGTGAAAATTTCAAT
>JAPYZD010004274.1:0-11531 GCA_030522725.1 Ichneumoninae sp. B BG-2022a
AAAAACAAAACCAGAAAAAAAAAAAAAAAAAAAAAAAAAAAATTACTATCATCGAGCATTCGACCGATTGGTAATTCGATGTAGGTCACACGCGGTGGGCGATCGATTTTCCGCGAGCAGTTACGGGTGCAGTGTATTCGGGGGAGGGGGGGGGGGCGTACCTGGTAGAATCTCTCTGACGAGTTTGGCCGGGTAGTTCGAGGGGGTTGTTCGAAAGAGAGAGGGAGGAGGGAGGAATTAGCGACAGGGTAGCAACAGGTAGTTGGCGCTGGCCGCAGCGCCGGAATATCAATGATAATATAAGGCCGACGTAAAAGAATGGAGCGCGTGAGTTGAGAAAAATCCCCGATGTGTTACGGACCGACCTCAGCGTTAACCCCCAAAAACGTTAACCGCGATTTTGAGCTTCGTCGGTCAGCGTTCGACAATCGAGGTGAGTGAGTTAGCGCGGACAGGACTAATAGCGGGCGGACAGGCGGTATGAACACCAGCGGCCCATCTTGCCAAGGCACTGAACCAGTGTTCGATACCAGAGTACGGTTATATCCTTGC
Source organism: Ichneumoninae sp. B BG-2022a (assembly GCA_030522725.1). Classification (NCBI taxonomy): domain Eukaryota; kingdom Metazoa; phylum Arthropoda; class Insecta; order Hymenoptera; family Ichneumonidae; species Ichneumoninae sp. B BG-2022a. The sequence goes on from JAPYZD010004274.1 coordinate 553, forward strand.
CTCCCCCTCCCCGCTCCCCCTCGTCGGAGCTATCGCGCCGCCGTACAATATCTCCCACTTTTGGGGAGTGCGACAGAGAAAGGGGTTGGGGGTGGAGTGGGTTGTGCGAGGAGGTGTTCGTTGCCTTGGTGGTGGCCGGGAGTAGAAAGAACGATCGGCGTTGCGTTACAGCGTGAGCGCGAGAGGACCAAGAGTGCGGTTGAACAAGATGGCCGCGAGACGGAACGCGAAATGGCGCCTGCGCCGGCCGCCCCCCCCCCGCCCCGCGTCGCTCCCACCAGCCCCGCGGCAGGACTTTATCTCACATCTCCGTTCTCCCACTGGTTTCGACCGTTGTCCCCACTCTCTCCCGCCACCGGATTCGGTGGATTCTCAACCCTTTTCCATCCCCGCGGAACATTCGTTTCTGACGATTTTTCATATTTATTATTTGTCCTTCGTTATTATTCGAGCGAATTTAGTTTAATGTTCCGGCGGACGTGGCTGATTTGCGACGTCGGTTCTGCTCCACTTCCGGCCGATAATTAGGGCCACGGATCTTTCCTGTCTAGACAAACTGCTGAGGGGGCTGCTGGGTGGGTTTCTACTTGGATAACCTCTGAATTCAAGCGCGTTTGGTTATCTGGTGGCTCGTATGTTGGACCGGTGGTGAAGACATGCAAATCCTACGGTCGTAATGACAACCTAGAGTTGGGTTTGCTGGTTTTGGGTGAAGTTTTTAGGTGCCCACTGGGTCACGTGGGACATTAGCACGTACCAGACTTGGCCCTCGCCGATACATCGATTTATCTATCAATCTATCTATCTATTTGGCAATCTATCCGTCTCCGTTGCCCTGCCACTTGTTGGCTGAGCCAGAAGCTCTCGAGAGCAACAGATGCCTAGGCAGAGGGAAGAGAGAGCGGGCACCCAGGGTTGAGAAGCCCCAGCGGTGGTGAATTGGGAGAGACGACGCTCGACCTCCATCTCGTCCCTTCTCGATTTACGTATACTTGACTGTACGCTCCCTTAACCATATTATATGTCGATGGAACGGTGATTCGTAACGATGGGGAGAGGGCGGAAAAAAAGATAAATGTTAAATAGGTGAGGGGGGGCATAGTGGAATTTCCCCGTCGTCGGTTTCGTCCCTTTTCATCCCTACCTTCGTTATTGCGGCACAGCGAGGGGAGAAAAAGGGGAACGAAGGGGAAGTTCGAATACTCCTGTTATGGACGGTCGTGGTGGGGTTTTACCACCACTCAGGCGCAAAGTAGGTCAGTAACACTTGCTGTATGTGTGCCAGCCTGTTTACTCTTCTATTGTGCACGTCTGTCCATACTGCTGGAGCTGGACAGCTTCTACGCTCTCGTGGAAGCTTCAGATCATGCTGGCTAGCGTCTGTGCTCAGTGTTTGGGGTAAACTAAGAGGGTGGAGCTATTGCCCACTTGTCCGCACCATTTTAGTTGCATGTTCGCTAAGGCAAAAAGAAATGCTTTTCAACTCGTCTCATACAACGCTGCGGGTCGACTATTCTCGATCAACTTGTTGACGCCATTTTGGTTGCGCACTGGCCAGGGAGGACATTGAAAGTGGATTCTATGATCTGGTGAGACGCTTGAGAATTGTGTTAATAGCAATTCGAGATGGAGCGTCCATGCTACAGTATAATGTGATTGGATCCTATGATCTGGTGAGACGCTTGATTATTGTGTAAATGGCAATTCGTGATGGAGCGTCCATGCTAGAGTATAATGGTCTGCAGAGAGCAGAGCGTTGCCCACTCGTCGGCGCCATTTTGGTTCCTCAATGCTCGACATAGCGAAAACTGGTATCTTCTTCAACTCTACGACTGTAAGATCTTGTCTTTAGTATTTTTTCCGAGCTGATCACGAATCTGCAATTGTCTTTCATCGGTCTGCACTTATAAATCATAATAAGTCTTCCGTATTCGATAATAGAGTTCACGCGAGTTGTTTTTTACACTTTTGAAAGAACCCTCCAGGATCATCGACCCAAGTGCTGAAACCGGATGACATATTCCTCCCCTATTTTTCCTCGGGCTCAAAGAAATGAACCACGGAACAAGGAACGATTGAATTCTATGATCTGGTTAATGATCTTTAATATCAATTCGTGATGGAAAATCCACGCTATAATATAATCGTCTATAGACAGCCCACTTGTCGGCGCCATTTTGGTTCCTCAATGCTTACCATAGCCAAATCTGGAGTTATCTTCAACTCTACGACTATGCGATCTTTCTCTTTAGTATTTTTTCGCGCTGATCACGAATCTGCGATTGTCTTTCATCGGTCGACACTTGTAAATCACTACAAGTCCTCCGTAATCGATAATAGAGTGAGTGCGAGTTTTTTTTAACACTTTTGAGAGAACCCTCCAGGATCATCGACCCAAGTGCTGAAACCGGATGAGGTATTCCTCCCCTATTTTTCCTCGGGCTTTCCGTACATAAAGAAACGAACTACGGAACGAGGAACGATATACATGGAAATACGCCGGGTGATACGTTAGTGCGTGTAACGTTGGTACGCCGCCGCCACTCGCTCTCGGTGCATGGGAGGGATTAGGAGGGGTGGCAAGAACTCGAGCAACGGGGTGGAGGGGAACGAGAGCCACTGCAATCAATACCAACCAGTCCTCTCGTGTACTCTCAGCTCAGTCTATCCCCCTCCTTTACTTTGTCACTCACTCAACCTTCATACCACCCTTCCACTTCGGTCTCGTCATTGCTCTGTCACCCCCCCCCCCTCTCGGCTACCCTCACCAGACCCTTTCTCACTCCAGGAATTCCCTTCGTGTCTGGATAAAGGCATGACGTAGGTGTATTATGGATACCCAGTCGTGTGGCAGTGACGTATGTACTATGCATCTGTGTTTGAAGATTCCATGGACACGTGATATCACGAAGCTCTCATACAAATTCAATACGACAAAATCAAGCCTTTCGTTGCTCTTCAATTTCTCGAAAAATGCAATACGCTGCTAAAAAAATTTGCATGAAATTTAATGTACTGGAGCTGCAAGTTTTTATGCGTAAACTGGGATATTAAATTTCGTGTACAATTGTTAATGAAAAATTAACGTGTAGTGTATTGAACATTTTTTAAATACTTTAGTTTCAATAATTTACTTTAATTTTACTAGAAATGTACTTTAAATCGCGTAATTTAATTTAATTTCGCTGTAAAAGTTCATTCATTTTTCATGACAATTGCACATTAAATTTGATGTAGCAGTCTTTGCATACAAACTTCCAGATCAGGGTGCTAAATTTACCATTTTTTTTAACAGTGCACGCTATAAAAAACTTTGTAAATTTAATGTAGCGGATTGGAAGTTTTTATGAAAAAATTGGTATATCAAATTTCGTGTACAATGGGGATAAAAAATGTATGTTCAGTGTATGAAAAACATTGAAAATACTTTATTTTTAATAATTTACATTAATTTCGGTGAAAAATATATTAATTTTTCATCACACTCGTACATTAAATTCACAATTTTTATAGTGTACATAAAAATAATTTTTAAAAACTCGCAGAAAAAAAACCTGACACTCGAACGATCGAGGCAAATGTATGGACATGACCGGAATCGCGAGGCCACTTTTCGTGGCCAATGGGGCTGGTCGGCTCGGTCGGTAAAACAGGCGCACCCAACCAATTATTTTCCGTGAGGGACTTGCGTTTCGGTACTTCACGAGAGAGATATCGAGTAGAAGTCGCGGATAAAGGAGACATCCTTTCAAGCAACAAACATTATTGTCGATCTCATTATTTTGTCTTTCGTTCTTTTATCCGCTTTATCGTCTGGACCTCAATTTCTTCGGCGCTCTCGCGTCCGATTCTGGATAGTGTTAACGGGGAGGGGGGTGCAAACGTACAAGGGAGTCGAGTAGCGGCGGAGCAGGGTGAAGGAGGGTTGCACTATGCATCCCGCTGTTTTTCGCCTCTTTTATACCAAATGGCAGCATGCTGAGCGCGCTGAGTGCCCGCGCTACCTCCCCTCCAACACCCCCCCTCTAACTTTTCTCACTAAACGCGGGATCTATTTAGTCCGCACCCGACAACGGCGTACAGGGTTTCTCAAAATTAAATGCCGCTCAGATTTTTCACGAGTCAAAGCAAACTTATCGTCGATTTATCGAGTTTAAAAAAATTGCATGCAACAATAGTAATAAAAAAAAACATTAAGGCGTTCCTAAAATCTTAGGAAAACTCCAAACTCTAGGAAGTCCTCATCGAATATCGGACTTTGTTTTTTTCCGATACCTTGCCCTATAAAAGCGGGCAAAAAAAATACACCCCTCTGCAATCAAACCCTGCGAAAACTCTGGATTTTCACAATAATAGTGTATAGATAAAAATTCATGTCAAAAATTTAAAAAAATACAAAATACAACAAAATTAACGCGTTCCTAATATCTTAGCAAAAGTCCCTGCGAACTGCTCATCGGATATCGTACTCCGTATTTCCGATGCGTCACCCCATAAAAAACGGCATAAAAAACACACTCCTTGGCAATCAAACCATGCGAAATCTTTGGGTTATCGCAAAATTAAATATCGTCGAGATTTTTCATGAGTCAAAGGAAACTTAACGTCGGTTTCCAAATGGAAAAAAAATTCATTCCAAAAATAAAAAACACAAAAATACACAAAATTACCGCATTCCTAAAATCTTATAAAAACGCCAAACCCCGCGAGCTCCTCATCGGATATCGGCCTCCGTATTTCCGATACACCACCCCATAAAAACCGGCAAAAAAAAAGCACACCCCGTTGCAATCAACCCCTGCGAAATGTCTGTAATCCGGCCGGATGATCATAATCCCGGAGTTCGAGACCGCGGATATCAAAGACGACACGGAATAAAAAATAACATAGGAAAAAAAAATACAAAAATCACAAAATAATTACAGAGAGCGCTATGAATGTGTCCTAATTTTTGCATCGACAGAATCATCGTATAATTTCTCGCCCTTTCTTTTTTAACCCCACGACAAAACACATATATATATATATATATATACATATATACATATAGATATACGAAACGATAGCCATTATATTTGATCGCGTCGGTGAGATTGAAAAGTCCGCCGGCGGTTAAGGGGGGGGAGGGGGGATTTGAGAAACGAGAACGAGTGAGCTTGCTTTCACGTATTCCGAGTGAAGTGGAGATGGTGTACAAGAGAAACGAGGAGCTCCGCAAAATTACAGATGGAGACGATGAAAGTGCACACGGACGAGCATGGGAATCGTGGCTGTGGCAATACCAGAGGAAAATTTCTGTGGGTTAGTCGAGCTACCCTACCTGCCCATTGCTATTGCTCCCCCCCCTCCCACTGCCCGCGGAGAGTCTAGGTGGGTATTTCTCATCCCTTACCATCTTTCCTTTCTGCACCCTTGCTACTCTATCGCCTCATCCGTATAATCCGCAAATTACTAACCCGACCCCAAGAGAGGCAGAGCTGGAGAGAGAGCCGGTAGGGGAGAAGGGGGGGGGGGGAAGTGACTTGAAGACCAACCCTTGTTTGAGCGAATTCAAAGGGGGTAATGCTATAGTCCGTGTTCCATGGACTTTACGTTATCGTCGGCGAGTGTGGAGATGGAACGAAAATAAGAGGGGAAAAAAATAAAGGGGCGAAAAAAAGTGTCACGGTCGGTTGAGAAAATTATTCAAAGAAATGTCAACGGTTGGGAAGGAAAAAGAAAAACAAAGTGTTGTAAAATGGATATTAAATATCAAATGTGTCTCGCATGTGTCGCTGAGTGGGCGGACAGTGAACGGTTCTTATGCGACATATTTTTTTGGTTTTTTGTTTTTTTGGTTTTGGTTTGTTTATTTATCTATCAAGGGTGAATTCGTAGCTCGTCCAACCGCGCGTCTACGAGAGAACCATTTTCCCGACGTGCTCTGCTTCGACCCCGGGCGACGCCGGGCGCCCATCCAATAAAGGTAAATTTAACGACCTATCGTTAACTTAATAAACGATGGGATAACACTGTTGAAGCTTTAACGTTCGCCGTAGCGACCCCGGTGCAGGACCGGCGCTGGCCAACGCTGTGCCAATACCGGTCCTCTGTGACGCGACTGCCGGAGACGTAGACACGGTATACATTCTCTTGCGTGGACAGCCACGGAGGAAAGGTCTCTCCGGGCTGTTAAAACGTCTGGGAGACGGGAAGCTCTATAGTGCAGTCCAGAAGTCAACTACAATTTCGGTTGTCGATACCTAGGGTCGTGTTTTTTCGTTTCTTTTTTCACTTGAGAAAGTTCATGTTAGTCTTTGGGCGACTTTCACAGTAATGGAGCTGCAATTGTGGTCGTGACGAAGTTTTCTAGTGGAATTGTTGCAAAAATTGTACAATTGCAATTTTTTGGGTTCCTCATTTTTGTTTTTTTTTTTTTCACTTAAGAGAGAAAGTCCCGGTTAGTCTTCGTGAGGTTTTCACAAGACTGGAGCTGCAATTGTGGTCGTGACGAAGTATTCTAATGAAATTCTGTACAATGTGTTCTCGCATTTTACGCAATGATTTCTTAAGTTTTAGGTCGAAGTATCGAGAATTTAGAGCGATCGGGTATCTTTTTTTTATTGATATTATCTATGTGAAAATTTATCATTATCGCTTTGGTGATATCCAGATTTATCAGAATTATTTTATTCGGTGAGCTTAGGTGTCGAAGAATCTTCTGCAATTTTTTTGGTTCCTCGTTTTAGACGGTAAAAAAGATTTGTAGATAAGACAAGATGATCTGACATTTAAAAAAAAAGTAAAAATCCACATTATACTACAGCAATGCCATGGGTTGGTTCTTAAAAACGTTAGGTCTTAGCTCGACAGATCCTTAATAGACATTTAAAATTAATTTTAAAAGATTAATTTTCACATTCGTAAAATCCTGTAAATTTCTCTATGGAGGAAACTTCTGTAATTTGTTACCTTCGTCGTGTAAGAAAATAAAATGGTTTGTAGACAAAACAAGATGATCGGACATTTTCAAACAAAGTGTTAAAAATATATTATATATTAAAAATATTATACTGTATTGATGCCATGCCTTGGATCTTAAAAATTCCTGGTCTTAGCTCGATAGATCTTCGATAGACATTTACATTTACGTGATTTACGTTTAAGGCAAAGCTGAGACCGTCAATTTGAGCTTCGATTTTAATTCCTTCGATGTCACAATGACAATTTACAAAGGCCTTTCACCAGTTGTCCTTCGTGTTGGACGATCCAAGGGGAATTGATCAAATCGAAACATAAAATTTCGTTATTGGTTACGGATGAATTTACTCGGTTGCCTTATGGTCCTCTTAACTCAATCCTCTAACTCTTCACGGTCCTCGGCGCTTTCTTGGTTTTCCTGTCGTTCGAACTCGCTCAACTCGGGGCTCGGCCCCACGGGCGTCGTTCTCGTTCACGTTTTACGAGCGCACGCCCTTCCGGTCAATTCGATCCCGGCATGTGTGCACACTCTACCTACACTCTTGTTTCCCTCGGCTTGCCAGCCAGTCAATTAAGACCTCCTATCAGCCATAACTTCATTTCCTTCTTATGTCTCTATTATTACCAGGGGCTTACCCACAGTCGCGTCGAGAAAGATCGTATATCGAGGAAAAAAAAACCCCATCGACTTTGAGAAAATAATATTAATGATAATAACTAAACAAACAACTTTTTAATTTGCGTGAAAAAACCCAACTACTCAATTTTTATGGAAAAATCAACTATTTGATGTTTGTGATAAAATCAACTATATAATGTTTGTGGAAAAGTCAACTATTTAATGCTAGTGGAAAAGTCAACTATTTGATGGTTGTCGAAAAGTCAACTATTTGATGTTTGTGAAAAAGTCAACTATTCGATGTTTGTGGAAAAGTCAACTATTTGATGTTTGTGATAAAATCAACTATTTAATGTTTGTGAAAAAATCAATTATATAATGTATGTGAAAAGTCAACTATTTGATGTTTGTGAAAAGTCAACTATTTGATGTTTGTGAAAAAATCAACTATATAATGCGTGTGAAAAAATCAACTATGTGATGTTTATGAAAAGATTACCTATACAATGTATGTGATAAAATCAACTATGTAATTTTTTGGAAAAAAGAATTCTTGAAAGTGGCTCCTGTATTTGTTATTCACCGACAAAGCAGCCCCCTGCCGACCCGGCCCGAAGGGGTGATTGAGTGAGTGACGTGGTGACCCGGGTGTGTACCCAGTGAACGAGAGAGAGTTTCACCCTGCCGAACCTACGGGCGGACATTTATCACACTCGACGGGGAAACCTGGCCGGGTTATGGCATAAATATTTTCCCTCATAATGCCGGCTTGTTTATCCCCCGATATATGTGTTCTCTATTTGAGCTTCGACGATCGGTACTGGCGTGAAATTTACGTACCTGTGATAGTACGATTTTCGAAATTTTTGAGAGTGCGAACCGCGTTGGTTTTTTTTGCCACGAAAACGTTAAGAATTGTAATTATCAATTTTATGCTTTCCGGCAGAAGAAGCTTCATTTTCAAGAAAAACATTTTTTTCGATATCGGTTATGCAAACACATTCAAAATGTTATTCTTTTAATATAGTGTATAATTCTTTTCAGTTTCCATCGAATGCAAATTCGCTATAATGTGACTTTCTAGTCACCCGACGTTCTCACGACGAGTCGTTATGAAAGACGATAAAAAAATACCGAAGAAATGTGCGAACAACCCGATATAATTAATATGACTGACAATGTTATATTCCGTTTTCTGCGCCTGACGTCCCAATTCGGTTTACTCGTTGCCCCCGGGCAGGTACGAAAATTCGTTACAATGGCGCCGACAAGTGGATTGACAGTATAACGGACAGTCTTCGTTTGATATAAACAAAACCATCACTCAATGTACGTTCGATTAATTTATGCTCCCCGGATCGCGCATTATGCAAGGTTTAACATTAGAATTTAAAAAACCCCAAACTATTAATGAAACCGAAAAAACGGCGCCGACAAGTGGATCGACAGTAAACCGACAGTCTTCATATGATACAAACAAAACCATCACGCAATGTACGTTCGATTAATTCATGCTCGCCGGATCGCGCATCATGCAAGGTTTAACATTAGATTAAAAAAAAACCCCCAAGCGATTAACAGAAGCGAAAAAATGGCGTCGACAAGTCGATCGAGCCTCTTTAATCAACCTTCCTCATGATTAAGATTTGTGAACAACGATAAAAAAATAACAAAAAAATGTGCAAACGAGCCAACATAAACAATATGACCTTAAAAATGTTGTAGAGTCATAAAATGTAAAAATGTCACCAACGAAAAAGGCCGATTCTCCGCCCGATGCGCCCCAATTCGGTTTAATTGTTGCCTGCCCGAAGGTCTAAAAGTTCTCCAAAATGACGGCGACAAGTGGGTCGAGCCTCTTTGGTCAACCCTCCTCATGATTAAGATTTGTGAACAACGATAAAAATAATAACAAAAAAATGTAAAAATGTCACCAACGAAACAGGCCGATTCTCCGCCCGATGCGCCCCAATTCGGTTTAATCGTTGCCTGCACGTAGGTCTAAAAGTTCTCCAAAATGGCGGCGACAAGTGGGTCGAGCCTCTTTGGTCAACCTTCCTCATGGTTAAGGTTTGTGAACAACGATAAAAATAATAACAAAAATATGTACAAACGAGCGAACATAAACAATATGACCTTAAAAATGTTGCAGAGTCATAAAAAGTAAAAATGTCACCAACGAAAAAGGCCGATTTTCCGCCCGATGCGCCCCAATTCGGTTTAATCGTTGCCTGCCCGTAGGTCTAAAAGTTCTCCCAAAATGGCGGCGACAAGTGGGTCGACAGTATAACCGACCTTCTTTCGACGTAAAAAAGAACCATCGCACAATTTACGTTCCTTTAATTGGTGCTCACCGAATCCCGCATTGGGCGGAGCTTTAATATTAGATTTTAAAAAAGCCCGAGCCATTGACGGAGCCGAGAAAATGGCGTCAACAAGTGGGTCGACTCTATAGCTGACTCGAACAAAATCCGATAAATGGGGACAAATAGGGAGGCACAGAAAGTACTGTAAAAGTGTGGAATCGACTACAACGCAGTATGTCGTTTGTTTATCATGGAAAGGGTATATTTACACGTAAAAGAATAGGGAATAGCACCTCACAAAGTGTACATAGCTGTATATCGGGGTACATGAAGAGGCCATAGGCGTCCAGACGGCGGGCGTCGTAGTCGAGGTGCCGCTGGCGCCCAGTCCCTCGTGCTAACTAGCACCCCTAGTGCACCAATACCCCGGACGAGCAAACACACCCACCTTCAACCTCTCGCTTTATTAAACGCCGTCCCAGTCCGGAGAGTGCCCGATAGTGAGGTTAGACCGGACTCCTTCGCTACACACTTTTTTTTTCTTTCTTTTCCCTCCATAAAAATGAACGTGCCCTCGCCGCCTTCTCTCGGTTCCTCACATTCTTTCCGCCCTTCGTTAGGTACGTAATAAATACCGTGAAACTCGAGGAGTACTTGTTCCTCGAACATCACGACGAAAGTTCGCTAACAACTCACGTTGATCCTATTATCGATGTGCTATTGCAGCTGAATCATGAACGATGAATAAGAGCCTGCGGGGCTGCTGCTAACTGTTGCAAACCGTGCCGTTCTCGGGTTAGGGAGTGCGAGTACCTGTCCCGGGGAAATTGATTTAAGCGCGGGCAGCGAAACGTTGAAATTTGTATGCGGACGGAGGGTGGAAACATGACCTACCTGTTTAGATCTAATTTTGGAATTAATGTGACGATCGTTATGTCGGGTCATTAGTTAAAAAATGAGAATGAGAATGGGAATGGGAATGGGAATGAGAATGAGAATGGGAATGGGAATGGGAATGGGAATGGGAATGGGAATGGGAATGGGAATGGGAATGGGAATGGGAATGGGAATGGGAATGGGAATGGGAATGGGAA
>JAPYZD010004275.1:0-11529 GCA_030522725.1 Ichneumoninae sp. B BG-2022a
TTCTCTATTTCTCTATTTCTCTATTTCTCTATTTCTCTATTTCTCTATTTCTCTATTTCTCTATTTCCCTATTTCTCTATTTCTCTATTTCTCTATTTCCCTATTTCTCTATTTCTCTATTTCTCTATTTCTCTATTTCTCTATTTCTCCAATTATCTATTTTACAAAAATATAATTTCCCTATAATAAGTAAAAAAAAATTGTAAATTTAAAACGAAAGAAATTTCAAGAGAATTGCCGGAAGGCTGCGCTCGATTAATTGTCATTCGAAACTTGGATCATTACGATAACGAAGGTGATTAAAGGAGCTTCCCAAATAACTTTCGGAGTGAACTCGTAGCTGTAGAGGGACTGTAGAGGGTACCGCAGCTGGGGATGCTGGCCTACTACAAATCGGAGAGCACAGCCCTCCGTAAACTCGAGATTGGATAGTCTTGCGGCTTACGCAACCGCCGAACAGGAGAGATGAGAATCGGGGATTCGGTACAATATTCCGAGAAATACCGGATTTGGCTTATACCTACGTCAGTCCGGTTCATTCCAAACTATCGACAGATCCAGTGACACAAATTTCTGACAAAAGAAAAAAATCGTACACGGATAAACCTTACTCCGTTCTGTATCTCGATTCTCCAACTGTGTCCTCTATTCCGACAACCCCCCAACTGTGACATCAAAGTTTCGATGGATTTTCGATGTACGTGCAGGATTGAATCCACTGCGGGTATATATTCATGGGGAGTGCACTTAACCTTTTGCCAGAGGCTCTTTTGGAAAGCTGTGAAATTCTGGGAATATTAAATTCGATACAATATTTCGGTGTGAAAGAGTCGGCGGGCGCATGCGCGCTCCGGCCAGGATGCAGTCCATCCTTCCGCTGCTTACTATGTGCATCTCGTACATGAATACTGGTCGTAACACTTCCACCACTGTGCGACACGCACGTACAAGTAGCTCGTGTACGTGTGTACACGAGTCAACGCTTACTTTTCCCAACTCCACAGTATGCTGAACAAAACTTTTTCCAATCAATTTACTGACATCGAGGGTGTCCCCGCGTCGGCAAAGCAGAGACGTTATTCCCGAGTCCACTCCTCCGCCACTTCGGTTTACCCGTGGCATCTATCACGATATAGTCTGATTTTCAAAAACTTTTCAACTCAATTCTCATAAAATAGGTCGTTCTTTCATTATTCCGGCCGGAAGGTAATTTCAATTTGAAAGAGAAGTCACCGGTATGATCAATTCATCTTTCCTGGCTTTCCTTTTGCCCGTACACTCCACGCCTATCCCCCCTCCCCCTCCCGCACCCAAACCCCATCATCCCCGGCTTTTCCAAGCATGATTAAGGAAATCTCGTCGGAAAGAAGGCTCGAATAAAAAGAGAGAAGATCCTTTCCAGCTTCCGGCGGTCGATCGCGAGCTTTATTCATCCGCTGGTGCGGTCGCGCAATTTGTGTTCTTGTAACTAGTTTGCTTCAGAAGTTCTCGAGTTTATTCAAGTCACTGGCGAGCCTCGCGCCTTCAGAAAGAATAGTTGCACGAGCATAGTGTGCGTATAGCTATATATACGAACGTATGGTAGGACCTGAGTTACACATCTCACCGCGGAGCGCCAGCCCATCAATCCTCATGTACCTTCCAAGTAGTTCCTACGGTTTATTATTAAATCAAGTTATCCCATCTATGTTTGCCGACGTTATTTTCCACTGATTCAAAGTCAAGACGGACACGTGAGGAACGCGTGGGGTAGAGTTGGGGCAAAGTGGAACGCGCGAGGCAAAACGAACAGTCGAGGTTCAACATTGATCTTTTTTAAAATTTTATCAGATTTTCCGAAGAGTCCATATTGCCCCGGCTGTTCCACTCTGCCCCACTCATCCCTGCGGCGGTCTTCGTTGATTTTCCACCAAAGTCCGAAAAACAAAACTCGGAAATCTACCCTTCGGCTTCATTCACGTGTGTTTAACTTTACCCTGGAAAAACATTTCTGGCTGGAATATTTTTATGATTCCAATTTTCACACATGGTTCGGCCACCCCGCCGCGGTCCAAAAACGCTGGGGTGACGAATGTACACTGTGTACACGTATGCATGGTGTTACGCGAAATGGGGCTATCGCTCTCGGGGGCGAAACTTCAGCCGCCCCGATCGCTTCGCGTGTAAAATCAAACATTCCGAGCACGAATCGTTTCACTGGTAAACCCATACTGATCCGTTTCCACCGCGCGTTATATCAACCATCGAAATGAATATTTCTCAAATCCCAGTTGAGAATAAATTCGTGCCGTTTTCCGTTCCGCACAATCTTCCTCTTATTCCTTCACGCTCGAGCGGGAGACTATCCGACAACCGTATCGCGAGACCGACACGTTTCTGGCATCAGATTAGGCAGCTCTAACATTTTTCTTACTTCCTCCTCGGGGCACTTTATGGCGACAAATCGCGGACCAAAGTCCCGAAGATATGGGATACGTGGGGATAACTTTTTATGCCTCCCTCCCGGTCGACGTAAGGATCCTCAGCGCAGAAGACCGTTTTTATCCCCGACACATTACACTCCGTTGTCGAGTGGTCCATGTGATACCCTTAAAAAACAGCCCATCCTGATCCAAAGAATCACACGCGTATACGTTTCAATGGATTCCCCTCTGATATTGAAAATCAGGAGGATGACCGTTGTGTACCGAATGTATATCGACCAGAGTTTGACAGGACTGTCCCATCAAAGTGCAAAATTCATGACGTTACCGCGGCGGCGAGCATCCGGGCTTCCTGTTACACTGGTGCACGCCCCACGTACGATATCATCATCGTCATCAAGAGGAATTCGATGGGAACGCGTGACAGTTGTAAATTGAGATCGAACGAACGTAAACTGTCGACCGAGGTGGGCTAATGGATTCGCACGGTTGGCGAGAGCGAATGATGATGAAGTTGGTGCCCCCCTAAACGGTGTCCGTTCCATCGTATGTGATAGCCCCAACCCCGTTGGCGGATGGGCCGCGATAGTGAAACGTTATACATACTCTGTGCAGCGTGTAGGTATCCAAAGAATAACGATATAGCGATGTGCAAGTGAAGTTGGAGGGCAGCGGTGAATATCAATGCCTCGTCAACAGCTGCAACGTGCCCGAAGTCATCGTGAATTTAACCGTCTAAAGTATAATTTTCTTATTGTTAGCTCAGGATAATTGGCGAGAGCGAATGACGATGAAGTTGGTGCCCCCTTAAACGGTGTCCGTGCCATCGTGTGTGACAGCCCCAACCCCGTTAGCGGATGGGCCGCGACAGTGAGACGTTATAGATACCGTGTGCAGCGTGTAGGTAACCAAAGAATAATGATATAGCGATGCGCAAGTGAAGTCGGAGGACAGCGGTGAATATCAATGCCTCGACAACAGTCGCAACGTGCCCGAAATCATCGTGAATTTAACCGTCCAAGGTATTCTTATTGTTCGCTCAGGATAATTGGCGAGAGCGGATGATGATGAAGTTGGTGCCCCCCTAAACGGTGTCCGTGCCATCGTGTGTGATAGCCCCAACCCGGTTGGCGGATGGGCCGCGATAGTGAGACGTTATAGATACCATGTGTAGCGTGTAGGTAACCAAAGAATAACGATATAGCGATGCGCAAGTGGAAGCTCGCGCGAGTTACACACGAGTGAGCGAACTACAAAACACAGAGGGGGGCTTTTATGTCTTGAGGATCGCGTGCTCTACCGGGGGGTGGGTGTATGTGCCGTCGGCGAACGACCGAGCGAACGGAGGAGAGAGCCCAGCCACCGGGCTCGCATCGCAGGTATCGCTATAGTGTGAAGATATTCGAAGTCTTTGTAGCTAGTGCACTCGCCTTGTTCGCGGGATAGTCTCTCACTGCCCCCCTTTTGGCGGCCCTCTCGTGAGCCCATCCGCCCAGCAGCGATGTTGCTTCGCCGTTATATAACCGACGGAGAATGAGAGAGAACTCCCCCACCCGGGGAGGGTGGGGACCCTTCCCCTCCTGAATGCGTACAGACTTCGTAGACAATGGCTGCGTGGTTTTGTCTATAGCCTTTCGTTTTTTTACCTCCCAACCTACCGGCTCCCTTGTGCCCGTTCTCCAACCTTTGCCAGCGGAAAGCCCTAGCCCCGTGCGGTCCTTTATCCCTGCATTCAACCCTTTCGCATCGGCCCCTCGGCATGCACCGTCCAGCCGAGAGGAAGGTCACGGTGTCTTCCAACGAGATGCAGCACCGGCTCATCTTCCACGATTCACTCTCCGGTCCTCTTCATTGTCGTTGGCTCCTAAATATCGTAGCTGATGCTCCTGTGGCTCTCTTTTTTTAACGTTTTACGACAAAAAAAGAAAGTCTTCTTTTTTACTCTTCTTTACCTCGGCAATTTTATCGTAGTCGTTGATCGCAGAAATCTGGCCATTCCTTGCTTAAATGCAGGAATTGCGAATGCTGAGGAAAGCTTGGAAACTCGTTTTATCACACCGTCGCAGGAATCTTGGCCTCGTGATGACTATCGTTTCTTTTTTCCTCGCTGATTTATCATTGGCCATCCGGTGCGTGGAGCACCGACCACCGCATCGTGCGGTGGTCAGCGCATGATAATCTCCGTATGATAATTCCGGATGAACAAACGCCCGTTGATCCCACCGGAGCGATACGCTCCTCCGAGAGGGGGGATAAGATGAGATTAATTGGTGGAACGAAACGAGGGCATTGTCAGTGCTTTTATCTCGGGTTCCTCCCTGACGCTATTATTTTTCCCGGTACTTGCGTGCGAGATGGGAGGTTTCCTTGGTTGGAGTTCTTGGTGGACTCGTCAGTGTGAGGGACCATAGGGCGAGCACCGAAAGACGCGACCACAAAAGGATCGCATTGCCCGCTCCTAATGCTGTCGAATTCCCTTCGGTCCAGGGATCGTGAGCTAATAAAAAAACGTCCCTAAACGAGTGCGGATTTCCCATTTGCCCTCCCCTGTTTCAGAACTCCTCCGTTAGGTACTCTATACGAGACATGGGTTCTCGGCGTAAGTGTGCAGGTCGATATAGGCGTGCCGCAGCCACCGAACGATTCTCTGATCCAGACGAATCGTCGAGTCACCGTCATCGTGCCGGGATTTCCCGAAGGCCCGTCGGCGACACACATACCCGCTGCCATACCGTCCCGATTCCACTGGCTGCCCGTGCCTCTGCTCCTCTCCATTATCTAAACGGGTCAAAGGAGCGGGTTTTCCGCCACAGCAAACGACCCACATATCCACTGTAAAGAGATTCGAAGAATATTCGGCGAAAGATGGTTTGCGCCATCGTATGAGGGGGCATGGGTTGAATATCCAATGTGCGAGACACGAAAGAGTTTATCTCTCCTGACGCTGAATGCCATTGGCATACATTAAGCTGGAAAGGACGGCAAAGGCCGAAGAGTTTGATTTCGCTTCCACGCTCCGGCGTCAACGGGTGGAAGCGACGGTTCCACTAGACTTCTATGATTCGATGATATCCAGAGGGAAAGGTACCGAAAGGGACGAGGTGGAAGAGGCAGCGAAAAAAAGAGGAGATCGACTATGAACTCCCTACCCCCCAGCAAGGGTGGTATTTGCGACAAAGGTGCAGGCGTGAAACAAAGAACTCGACGCGGGCGATACCCTGTACCAAGCGAAAAACCCAGCTTCCACTCCCGCAAACGAAGCACGTTGAATCCCATGAATAAATGCTCAGCCGTACATCCGGGCTTCTTCCCCGAGCACCGTGCGGAAAAATGTTCTATCCCATTCATATGCATGATGGAATATGCAGAGGGTAGGTGAGGGAGAGAGGTGGGGTAGAAGTAAAGAACTTTACTGAATCTTCCGGTCTAACGAACTGCGATTATTCGTAACGAAACACCAACCGGATGCCGCTTTATACCTATATCTCAGCGAAATCCACCGTACACCCGGAGGACTATCCCACTTCGCTGATATTCTCAAGCACACTGCTTCCCCACCCTTGCGTGAGAATATCTTTGAGACGCAAAACGCTCTGGGCGGTCCGTTTTACCTCCGGTTCGGGCATTTATTCGCTTTTCTCTCTCCTCTATCCCCTTGCATTCCGATAGATTGTACGGGGAAACGAATAAAATCGTATGAGAGACAGTTTCGACGAACAAAATGGTCCGCTCGTCCTGCTCCACGCACCTGCCGCATGTGCACATAGGTACAGAGTTTTATTTACCCTGGTATCCTGGTTATCAACCCCAATGTGCCACACAACCGGATGACATTTTCAGCCTACGCGCTTAAAATCCTCAGAGTTTCGCGTGCAGGACCGAATGCCGGTTATTCCTTCCATCGCGAGGGACTTATCCCCGCTGACAACTTGCCTTGGCGTATTTGCGCCCACGAAGCAATTCGGTCTCCGGGTTCACCGCACACCGCTGCCGTTGCCAGTCTTCGGTGGTGTACTGCACGTCGAACAGTAGGCGCGACACTGGTGTGCCAGTCTGGTGAGGTAACGCGTAGGGGGTTGTATTGACGTTAGTGATTAGGTTGGCGGTGAACGTCGACCCACGTGCACACCCTCGGTAACGGGGAACTACTCTCCTCTGATGTCACACCGCACAGCCGCACCATTCCTCGTTCTGTTATACCACCACCGGACTAGCACATACGGATGGGAGTAGCTCCTCAATCCGGGCAATAAACTTTCAACGTGTACCAACTACTTACGTACAGGTGTATGCGAGTGGCTGCTGCTCCGGGGAATAGTCGGGTGGTTTAGAATCCGAATCGCACGTATACCCATTCGGATGAGGCGGATGAGATGGTGGTGGAAAAGGAGGAGGATGAGGAGGGCGAGGAGTAGGAGGAGTAGGAGGAAAGCTTACAATCGCAAAATGCACGAGCGAGATAATGCCCGTACTTCGAATACCACTATGGAAATACAACTACCTCGTGGATGTAGACCAGCGTCACCATGGAATACACTATGTGTTCTGTGCGCCTGGTGTATACACTACTTGGTATATATCCTGTGACCCAGTACACAGTCTCTCTCTCACCCTCTGGGCCATTCCAGCAGCGGCAGAGCTCGCCGAGCTAGTACTGGGACGTTATAAACTGTGCAGTTCTACTGGCAACCAGCAGCAGCAGCAGCAGCCAGAGAAACTTCCACAGAAGTGTGTATCACGTATAATAGTAGACGGCCCAAGTGCCGGGAGCGACAGTTTTCGCATTATCGATTTCGCCCTATGGTCCCTCGATGAATACACATTCGTTGTGTTCGCGGTTCGATGCATCTCAATAATGAAAAGGTTGGTTACGCTATCATTATTCCTCATCTGATCACGTTTCCGCGGGAATAAATTGATACGGGTGTCGACCCGGGATTTTCATGGTTCGCGGATCATCAAGAGAAACGCATAACCGGCGACTGCAAATTTTTCAGCCGCCAACGCTTTTATACCGCCGGAGCAAAAAATGTGTTGGAGCGACAGTTTTCTTTTAGTTGAAACTTCAAAAAAGCAAAGCAACGGCAACAAGGGTAGCATGCGAGAGTGACGGAAACAAGCAGGAAAAACGTAAACTCGCAACAAGCAACTTTGGGACAAGTCGTAAAAGCAAGTGCAAGAATAAACAAGTAGTGTAAGTCGATGCACGGAGGGTTGCGGTGTAGAACCCGAATTGGTACCAAACTAAAAGTAAGAAAGACTTAAGCAAGACCGCAGAACGAGGAACAATGTCTGGAATGTTGGGTGGATGAAAAAAAAAAAATCGTGTCCGCAGCTGCGGTGTGGATTCTTGCTTTCAATTTTAAAGGAACCCCGATATTGTGCCAGCTTTGCAGTACCTGCCGCATGCTTGCGTGAATTCGAATAGAATAACCTCGTGCACGGGGCCTTTGGGGACATTACCGCATCCCAGTGGGGAAAATATTATAGATATTTGTTCAGCAAAGACTGTACGGTGAGGGTAAACCGGAGTACATGTCGTGTAACACGCGTGCGTTTCATCAGGGTAAACGCGGGAATGTCCACGGGGTGGTCTAGTCACACAAAGTCCACACGATTAATTATACTTGCAGGTAATGCGAGACGGCGGGTACGTTTCGTGTGTACGGTTCTCTTGGCCTCAGCGTCGCTCCCATGGAGCTCGAGGTGCCTCGGTTCACGGTAGATAATTAGAGGATATGAGAAAGCCTGGCGAGCTGTCGCGAGAGAATAACTCGTGGAATTGTTGGGAGGGGAAGTGGAGAAGAGGCTCTCTGTTGGGAGAGCTGCGGGAGCTTCTGCTGCGGCGAAGTACGTTTTAGGTGGGACGATGGAGGGGTTGGTGAAATAGAGACAGCAAGAGAGAAAAGGGCGAAGAACAAACTAACCCTGGTGAATCTTCTCTCCCACTTTAACTTATCCTATATATAACGTCGGGATGGGTATACCTCTGTGTAGGAAACACGCGGGCGAACAATTCCACAGAGTTTTCGCAAACCGAGGAGAGTAGAGGTCGCGGAGAGGAGGCGCAGGAGCGAGAGGGAGAGCCGGATGGTTTAGTTGGGAACGGGGTGAGAAAGGCGCGGCTGGTAAGTGGAGCGGCTGGTTGACCCAGGGTACCCCGACCCCGAAAGGATAAAGCCGGAGGCGCCTCTCGCGGACAGGGGGTTGCCGGGGAACATGGACGGCGGGGGCCGAGGGGAAGGAATGCCTTTCACCGTGGCAAATAAAATTTCTCCCTTCCGCCGCCCTACCGCGATCCTTCCCATCTTCCCCGCTCATTCGCCGCTCCACCGTGGAGCGGAGGCCCTGCACTCCACCACTCTTGGATGCCTCGGATGACTCCGCAGCGGAAAAGAACTATAGATGGCCGAGGATATACAGCAATAGCACTCGAGCTGCGCTGCCGCGACTGCCAGTCAGAACGTCCCCGGGTACGACTCCGGGAACGACGACTTCGTTGCGCTGTCGTCGTATAACCAGAATTACCTGGGAATGGCACTCCGGACGGAAAAGGACCCGCGGGCTCGCGGAGTATCAGCTGCATGCAACGACACCATCCCTCGCCCATTAAAGGGCCTGTGCTGTGTATGTATATATATTTATTCATACATATACATGTGTGTGTGTGTGTGACGAGAGGTCGAGAGTGAGAGCGTGTACATCGCAGTAGACCCTCGTCCGTGAAAGCTCTTTCGCGATCATGCGTCAAGGCAGTAGCTCGGGGCTTCGCACGGGATTCATTCTCTCGTGGAAAAACTCCGCAGGCAGGTCGTTTTCTAGTATCGGAGTTGAATAGCCGCCCACACGACGACTCTAGTTTACGTCGCCCACGTATATCTCCTATGTACCAATCCAGCGACTGCGAGACCATTCCAAAGGTACCAAGACCGTCCCGCTAGTGCCTTTGTACTGGTGATTGCAGGTAGGTAGGTAAAAAAAGAACGAAACAAGACGTCGGAAGACGGATAAAGTCCCCTGCCTTATATTGACGTAGTTGACGAAGTATTGATGTACGACTGTGGAAAAGTGACTATCCCTCCCTCAATCTCTCTCCCTTCGCCATGCCAGAGTGAACCATGAACCAAGGCTGTTATGAAGGGAGGACGGTGAACCTTGCCGATAATACACGACCTCTGCTCTAGGGGCACTCGCGTTAGTGCGCGTACCAGTCGAGTGTTCGCGAAAGTATATACACACACGGACAATGGAACTGCACGGACTCTTTGCATTTCTAGAGTCTCGCAGTTGGAGTAAAACGAGCCGGTGCGGCCCGGATGGGGTGGAAAAAAGATGGTAGGAAAATAGTGTAAAACGCGTACGTACGAACTTCACTTCGGTGAGGATAGGTGGGAGAGAGGGGGTGAGCGTGGATGGAAATAAATCGAATCGGGGTGCACTCCGTTGCGGTTCTTTCATTGCACCGCCAACGGGGAAAACACACGGATGCACACACACGCCCGGAACGTGTTGACCCTGGGACGCGTTGTACACACGGGCAGCGGCTCCGGGTCTCATTGTGCTCGGGTCCTACCCGGTTCCGCAAGGGCTGAAGCCGGCATGGCCCAAGGTGTTATGTATCGTGTCGATCTTGCCAGTCGGATATGGCCCGTAGTCGGTCGCTGAATACGGTTCGAGAGTACCGACGCACGGCTGTACGGAGGAGGAGAGCGAGAGACCCGATACGGGAAGCCAAAGCCGGGGTTGGTTGAGGAGAGGTATGAGGCAGGGTGAATACGGCCACCGCCGACACAGTAAAGCTTGGCGAGTCGGGCAAATGAATCGACTCGCTTACTTTTCGACGGCCGCAGCTTACGCCGAACGGGCGGAGTGCACAAACATGGCTTTGAGGGGGGTCGGAGAGATCGGAGGGCGAAAACCGAGGGACAGCTAAAGAGGCAATCCCGGAGTGAGGGGGCTGATACGCTGGGTCCGTGCTGGTGTTGCCGGTGCGCCACGGCTATGTATGTGCGCCACGGGTACGTATACGGTTACACCCAACGTTGTATGGTCCCGGTAACTCCGGGTACGGAGTCGGGGGACAAGTCTCTCGAATTTGTGAGTTCCCTCCTCGACAGACTCCGCCGCTTTCGACTGTACCTTTCGCCGTCCTAGCCTGGTCCCGGTGTTACTGCATGCCGACATTCCGGCGACGAGGAAGGTTACTCTTGAACTATCCCCAAGGCCCCCAAACTCCCGGCCCCCAATGGTCCCCCTACGATCTTATATTTTCGCGTACGCGAACTCCAACGTCTTCCGGGTAGCCAACCCAACTACGACGGACCGTAAGGCGAAAGCACCTGCCAAAAACGGCGGACTGATTAAACTGCACACGCGAACCATCCTCCGTGACGTACTGATACTTGGGACGGAAAAATTCATGTGCCGCATAAGACTGTAGGGGGTTGGACCGTGTTACCGTCGGTGTTCCCGTCTGGATGTTCACGCGAGAACGCGCGGGGCAACGACCAAACATATAAGCTTGCCACTTGGCTAGGCCGGCTTGGCGTCGACGGGTGGAAAGGAGGAAACGACGGTATAAAGAGGAAGGGGAGAGGGACGCTTTCCGCATTCCGGGAAAACTGCACGAACCCGAGGTGAGGATCTCCTCGGGGGGATGGAGGAAGGGGGCGAAGCAGGGGGTGTACGTATAGCGGGGCACAGCATCTCGAGCCAGCGAGAGAGCCTGCGCTCTTACGACGCCGCTCGGCTGACTTGATAAATGTCCCGTACTTCCGGGGAGATTAATGGACCGCGAGGAATTCACACGAGCCAAATTTATGTTAAATTAATTAAATCCTAATTTCGTACGGTTCAGTAGGTCGTCCTGCGCACGCGCCTCCCCCCCTCCGGTGCTTTCGAGTATATTTATGAAGCTCGCTTTCGTTCGATGGCCCGTGTTCGACCACGAGTATCCGCAAACTCTGGCCACGTTATCCGCCGTTCTGCCGATGGTTCTGCCGTCGAGTTTAAGGAGGGAGTCTCGCTGCGCGCTGACTTCGCATAAGTTCGACAACAATAAGAGAAAATTGCAAGTACTTCTTGATGGTGTAAAAATCTTTAAAAA
>JAPYZD010004276.1:0-22443 GCA_030522725.1 Ichneumoninae sp. B BG-2022a
TTGTACAAATTCAGAGTAGAATTGAAACAACGTTTTTACTTCATTGGCAGCCCGCAAGCAAATTTTACTTGATTCAATGATATTTTTTTTCTGTGTATAAAATCGGAACCTTCTCCTTCGGGAATGTTTTTTACGGTAAAAAGTCAGTATTGTTGCTTTTATCGTGTAATTTTTTTCAGTGTGCACTCTCAAAAGCGAAGATTAATAAGATGAGAACGAATGAAAAGAAAATTAATTAATTTCAAAATATGAACTTATTAAATGCAATGTTCCCTCGCACAGCTCCATTCCAGCGTACGGTATAATACGGTAAAGTACGGTATAGTACGGTAAATGAGTGCATGTCCCTGCGTCGCGGACTATGGGACTTTGGCATCGGAGTCTGGAATCCTCGTATAATATTTCTCGCGGACGGGACACGATTGTGAATGAATCTGGAAAAGAGTACACGATGTACACAGTAAAACGTCCACAATTTTTTTGATATTACTTTCACAAAAATCTTTTACATTTTACAAAAATGTCTGCTACTTTTACGAATATTTTTTGTAAAATTAACAACAAAATAATTGTGGGCGTTTGTGGACAAAAAAACATTTGTTAAATGTACAAATCCTTTTTATTGCGTATCGGCGCCTCTGTACGGTCAGACGACGATCGCGATGTGTACTTCCGTTCCGTGCACCCTTGAGAGTGGAGATTAATAAGATGACAGCGAATACAAAGAAAATTTGTTGATTGTAAAAAATGAACTTAACATGTACATACTAACGGAAGGGTCGCGAAAAAACTACTAATTCATATGGTAAATTTCGACCACGCAACATTGTACACCAGCGCGACGACTAGCGATATGCAAAATTTTCATAGGGGCTTTTATCTAAACCGTAGCAGCTTTTACCCAACCCGTATGGTAATTTTTTCCAGAAGGCGGGTTGGCAAAATGTTGCGTATCTGACTAAGAATTTTGTGGGTGAAAACTGAGAATTTCATCGATCAAGTCTTTTTTTACTTATGTACACATAACAAAAATTGATCGACGTAATATGCCAGTATAATGTACACTGATAAAAAAGTACAGTTGAATCAACTAAGATTGGGGTAGGTACGTTCAAATTAATATTTAGTTGGTCGAACAAAATATTTTAATGACTCAAAAATACTTAGGTGAAATCAACCAAAAAATTGTTGAACTGACGAATTTTTTAGGTGTACCAATATATTTAGTTGAACGTCCCTGCCCGAATCTTAGTTGATTCAACCGTATTTTTTTATCAGTGTACAAATCTGAAATAAACGGTTCGCGATCTCGACGCCACCGATTACTATTTTTTCTAGTAAGAAGAATTTATATCCTAACAAAAATGATCGGATATTCGGGTAACATCCTCGATGCCGAAAATTACCACATTTTCTAGCAGAACGTATTAATTTTAATACGAATGTTTGCCAGGATGTTGCTATGTACCTCATGTACCTGACAGTTCCGCCTGAAAGTTCTGTCTGTCCCTGATGTTCCGATGTACCTGAAAGTTCTGTCGCTTTTTGCCAGATTTATGGTAATTTCCATCAAATCCTTCTCTCAGTGTACATGGTGCTGTGTCGCGGACTAATCGAACTTTGCTATCGGAGCGGAGTATTCCTCACGGGTGGGACACAATTGTGATTGTACCTGGAAAATAGTACACGATGTATCGTTTGCTCTGTACGGTCCGACATCGTTCGCGATGTGTACTCTTGTTCCGTGTACTTTCGAGAGTGGAAATTAATTCTCTTCGTGGTGAACGTGCCAACCTCTCGACCCTCTCTGCGATGGGTTTCGGTGAAGAGGGGAAATGTGCTTCCCGAGCAAAGTTTTACGTGGCACCGTGGACTATCAAAAGGTCTTCGGAATACCGGAAATGTAATTGGAGTAGTTGTAGAAGAGACTATGGCAAAATCGCGAAATTAAAAGTAATGCATGTACTGGGGCGTTATGGAGTAGTTGGCCAATTTGTGTTCATTAAAAAACATAATGAAATGACAGGTAATTTTATGTAACTCATGCATGAAAAACGCTACTTTCCGTGCCTGCCGTGCGTGGCACTTTGCAGCCACGAGTTTTATAAACTCCCGACGCATGCGCAGATTGGCGCCTTTGCGTGCGATTTACTTCTGCATGCGAGTCACTTCACAGCGTGCGCATAAAGTTCGCTTTATGCGCATAATTATTACGAATGTAATTTCTTAAGATGTAACTAATCTAACATTCATTAGTTTTGAAATTTCTTTTTTTTGCATCGAGAAACAGATGAACTTGTAACTAAGGAATTGTCCGAAGGGGGTTTATTTCTAAGCTAGATAAAAATCCTTTGTTCTCAGTGGCACGTATTTGTGGATCGGGCTAAC
Source organism: Ichneumoninae sp. B BG-2022a (assembly GCA_030522725.1). Lineage (NCBI taxonomy): Eukaryota > Metazoa > Arthropoda > Insecta > Hymenoptera > Ichneumonidae > Ichneumoninae sp. B BG-2022a. The sequence continues at coordinate 2,389 of JAPYZD010004276.1, forward strand.
CTCCGCCGTGTCGGAAGCCCCCACGCTTGAGGGTTCTCAGGCGCGACTCCCGTCGCACCTTATTACCCTCGAACGTGAGCAAGCGGGGAGTGAGCTTGCCTTTGAGCGCGCAGGTTGTCTGCATCCGATCAATTCTTATTTAATCAATTCCTATCCTACCTACACGGTTAGTTATATGTTATATCTGCCTACTATATTGTCTCTGGCTACCGTATGAATATTACCCTTAAGATTATATCTAATATATATATTTTTAAATTGTGAATTTGTTCGTTGTTTTGGATGTCTCCCACCCCCCCCCCCTCTCGTTATAGATTTGTTAGTTTAGATCTTCAGCCCTTTTTCCCCAGCTGAGCCCCCTTTCGGTGAAGCAGACAAACCGTCCCCCCCGCTCGGCACCATTTCATAGCATATAGAATATATTTTGAAATTCCATTCTATATGCTAATATTTCGGAATTTCAATTTTTACAGCATACAGTGTCCATCTCGAAATTCTGAAATTTCATTCTATATGGAATGGATATTCCCACATGTAATGAACCATGCGATCCATAGGAGTGCGCGACCCTAGATAACTACCAGTGCACACTATTTTAATTGATTGTATTGCTTGGCCCTTAGGGGCTTCTATCTCAAGTCTCAATAAACTATCTATCCATCTAGACCGTTTTATCCGTAGCTCCCCTACTTCGAGGACACAGTTTGGGCTTTACCAGTCGGGAGTGTGTTTAGTGGTAAAACAGTGGTTAGCGGTAAAATTCACGCCCGAACAATCAATGCAGTCTTGGGAACGAATCCCCGCCTCCGTTGGCGGTCGCACTGTATTAGTTTGCTCGTGGTTGGAGCTTCGCGCTGTTGAGAGCAACTGCATACAGCGTCGATCCTTTGAATATTCACGGGTTTCCTGATGGAATTCTATTGTGACATGGAGTGAGACTGTAAGAGGGAGAATTCGGGGGACCAAGGGGAGGGCGGGTTTGGTTGGATGTGATGTGATTGGTTTTCCAGGGGATGAGTATATTCCCGGCTACATATATACACGGCTTACCATTCTATTCCCCCGTTAACATTGTTCGACGTGAATGATAATGCTGGTCTTGCCGATACTACTTGTTACGTTGATGCTGCGGTAGATTACAACTCTCGTAGGATTCGATAACCACAGCGGCTTAATGCACACCCCCTTCTATGCGTGCCACGCTGTGTCATTTGATATGTGACAAATCTGTCGTTACATGCGGCTACAACCGAATTTCTGATCGAGGGAATGCCGAGTGATATCGAGGGGATGAAATTAAATAATAACTTCATATAGTAACGGACCGATATTAACAGCTAAAGGACGAGGGTAAAAGTGGGTGAATATGGACCGGTACACGGCTTATATAATACAATACTAGGTAATGATACTGTGTACGATTGTGGGGAGAGCGGGGCAAAACGAGCCATTTTTTTACCATTTTTTACCGAAAATGGTAAATATGGAAAAATGGTAAAAGAAAAAGGAAAATCTTATCTGGAATGAGGGAATTCTTTTTGCACCACAGTGACGAGCCAATTTAAATGAACATTCTGCCAGATCATCCTCGAGGTCCCCTTTTGTCAGTATCAAAACAAAAAATTCTAAACCCAGGGCAAAGAGAAAACAAAGAGTACAAAGATAATACAAACGAGGGAAGAAAACGCCAGTCGGTCTTCGACAGAGACGTGCCGGGGAGCTACGAGATAAAGGGGCCGGAAATAGCGAATGGAGAGAAAGCCACAAGTAAGACTGGCTTCGACGGCAACTGCCCTCCACAAATCTCGTCCTCGCCCACCTTGCGCCGTTTCCCTCCGGACCGGGTCTCGATCCTCGAAGGTAAAAAAGAAACAAAACAAAAAATTGCGAAGCGACGGAAAAGAAGATTTGCGGTTTGACCCGCTTTCCAGCCGGGTTTTGTTTAGTTATTTTTTTTCTTTTTTATTCTTTTGCCACGACGCGATATAGTCGAGGAGAACCCGACAGAAACGGGACTTCCGTCGCCGCAGCCGCACTGGCACTCGACTGCCGGTGGAATTCGCGCGGCGCATTGCCACCAGCAACCCCCTGGTACCGAACCGCCTTTACACCCCATTCCTCGCGTGCCCCTCTTTACTCTGTAATAACCTCGTGCTCTCTCACTGCCGGAGCCTCTCCAGAGCCCCCTTTCGTTCCCGCCACCCGTCGCCTCTATAAGTCTATTACACGAGATTCCAGAAAATTACCTTCCAACCCTTGCCAACCTATTGAGGATGAAAGCCAAGGGAGACAAGCCACGTCGGTGGGACAGGGTGAATGAGTCGAGTGATTAAAAAAAAAAGATAAAAAGGACAAAAAAGTGCGACGATTGCCATTGATGGTCCCCTCGCGACTAGCGCGGACGACGACGAGCCCTCGAGTTAAATCAACACGCCTTTGTCCGGAGTGCCCGTAGTAAGTCGCGAGCTTCCGGTAAAAAATGGGACTACAATTGCTAGCTAACGCTCGAGTTTCATAACAGATATCAAGTGGCCCAAAGCGGTTCCGGGCTTTCGAACTTTATCTGTCCTGTGCATAAGTGCCATCAAACTGTGTTTTTCACTATCCGGATTTCGCGTCAGCGTTAAATCCGGAAAACAATGGACTCCACGAACTATCTATCTATCGGTCTGATCACTCGAGCGGCGCGAAACGCGAGAGGGAATTCAGTAAACGGTCTGAGGCGATTGTGAAACAACTTAATAAATTACAATGAAATTTATTAACGATTCCATTATTGAAAGAATTCACGACTGTCGTGTATTTTTTTTTTTATTCTTTCCTCGGTTTCAAATTTCTCTGAACCCGCGTAGAGTCCAGCATACGAACTCTTTGCTGTACGAGTAACTTACCAAGATCCTAGTTTCTCGTCCAAGAAGTAAATTTTAAACGATGTTTGAAAGAGACTACAAAATCACGTCTCTGCAGGTCGACCTCGACTGCCGCGGCTTGCCTCGCAAATATTGAAACGTTTCAGTGTATTAAGGGAATACGTCACAGATCGTCATTTCTTAATCGCGGGGGGTGGGGCATTGCTAACAATGGTTGTGGTTAACATTAAATTTACATCTTTTTTTTTGCAGTGTACAGGTTCGTAGCTCCTTCAACTCGTAATATCTTCGAAAATCTATGGGCTAAAGTTGTAATGTTATTTTAGAACAAAATTCTAATACATTCTAATACAGTCTAGAAATATATATATATAATTTTAAATAATGTTGTTTTTCACGCCACGCCGTATGCAGCTCGTGCTAATTGACACACTTTGAAGCTCATGTACCTCGGAATTCATGTGGAGAAAAAATTATTAGAAATTCTTTTTAAAAAAACTTTATACATTGCTTTATAACCCTTGTGCTTTTTAGTTCCAAAAGCAGAAAAGTCGTTGTGTGGCGTAGTCCCTTAAATCGTGCAATGAAATTTGCACGGGACTGGAGCCCGACGGTGGTTCGGGCGAGTTTTCCCGGGGTACATTTACGAGTGCGTGGGTTGTGTACGGCCTCGAGAACGGACTGGAACCAGCACAGTTTCGTGAACTGTGGATTACTCCGCATGTGCGCCCGAGACTCGACTGAGAGAACTCCAGTCAACCTTCTCGTGACTCTATTTCACATATGCTCGGATAATTTTATGTATCTCTGGCCTAGCGCGCGGCCCAACAACGGAAAGGACATTCCGCGCACCTGCCTAAGCTGCGGGGGTTACCGCGAGGTCTGCATGCGTGTGTGCAGTTCCGGGTCATTCCGACGTGCATACGGCAAACCCGGTGCTGCGTTATCCTATTTGTTTAGAGTCGCACGTTCGCGGCTATCTATCGCAGTGTTTCATTAAACTTTATTGTTATTTTGGCTTTTATTTTATTTTTGATATTTACGTTGAGATAAAAAATTGCAATGGCCCGGAACACGGCTAGTCGTGCGGGAAGGGGAGTAGATCGCTGTGCGAGCCGACGACTGAAAAATTGGTTCGGGTCGGGCATGGACGATTTTTTTTTTTTTTTTTTAAAGCGGGAATTTTCTTTAAATGCATGATAAGAAGGAAAAAGGGCTACGGCGAAGCATAACGATGCGGCAATTCTTGCTTCTTTTTTGGATTCAAAAGCGATTAGAAATTTTGTTTAAATGCATGATAAGAGACAAAAAGGGTAACGTGGAAGCATAACGATGCAATCGTTTTTTTCGTTGAATCAGAGGATGCCGAAAAATCTACTCTAAGTATCTCAATGTATTTTTTTTGCACCGAATACGAAGCAATTTTTACCGTCTTAAATTTCGCGATTAAATTGGTTACAAAATCGATGGCAATATCCTTCGCAATATCCTCCGATTTAAAAAGCGAAATAAAATGTATGGAATCGGGTAATCAGTTTTTTATATTTATGTGTGTATATTTTTTTTATTTCTCCTTGTATAGCCGACGAAAAATGTACCGAGCGAGTTCCCACTCGGATATTTCACCTACTTCTCGGCTCTCAAAAACTCTAGTTTTATGTACTGGGCTGCGTCGAGAGTGAGCGAGTGCGGTGAGTGAGTCACGGAAATGAAACTTCTTTATTTTCTCGGTGGTGAATTGCTCATGAGAGGTTTACTGGGCGATGTATTTACCGTGGAGTATACACGTAGTGGCGAGGCGTGTGTACAAACACGAAGCGTGTAACTATGGTGCTAGACGGAATTTCGACGGTAAACCCGGAAGAGGGCCGGAGCGAACTCATACTTGATGGATTGAAAATTTAGCCCGGGCAGTGGATGGAACGGGAGAGCAAGAATTCGGATATTTAATTTTTCTTAACATTTTTTCCCATCCCATTTTGCCCCGTTATACGCTGCTGAATGAACGTGCACGACAAAGTCATGCACGTTCATTCAGCAAAAGTGCATGTCAGCTTCTACTATAGATCGGGAGTATTTTTGAGTAAAACGTCAAAAGTCGATCCGACTTAGTGTAAAACTTTGGAATCCTGTAGAACGCGCGCCGTAAAATGTGTGCTCGAAGGGAAATTTTATAGCCTACAATTTTACACGAGACGAGAACATGAAATGGCGTGACAAAGTGGCGAAGGGAAAATACATCGACGAGGTTGCAAATGCGTTTCGGCAACCGGATACAGTAAGACAATAAATGTGTAGTTTAATTTAATTTTTCTAAACCCTCACTCCATGCAGGGGGGGTCGTTTTTTCCGCGCATTGCTTGATATTTGATAAAATATTTTTTGTTTAAATAACAATATCCGAAAAATTCCTGTTCGCACTGTGAAAGGACATTCTAAGGATCAACCATGACTTTTTTCAGATTTTTCTATTAATAATTGTGGGTGTGGTAGCACGCCGCGGAAAACGACCCCGGTACATGGAATTAGGATGCCAAAAAAACCTACATGGAGTGAGGGTTAACACGGGTTCCTATGCCATTTTGCCCCGTGATACCCTCCTCCATGTTTGCACAATAAAGTCACGCTTGTTTATTCAGCAATATTGCATGTTAGCTTCTACTGTAATTCGGGGTTATTTTTTAGGAAAATTTTGAAAGTCGATCTGACTCAGTGTACAACTTTTGAATACCGTAGAACGGGGGCTCCGAAATATGTGCTCGAAGAGCAATTTTATGGCGGACAATTTTGGACGAGACGGGAAAATCAGATAGCGTGACAAACTGGCGCGAGGGAAACACATTGACGAGGTCATAAATGCGTTTAGGCAACCGGACGGTACATGCAATATAACAATAAATGAAGAGTTTAATTTCATTTTTCTTAACATGTGTTCCTATGCCATTTTGCCCCGTTATACCCTCCTTCATGTTTGCACAATAAAGTCACGCTTGTTTATTCAGCAAAATTGCATGTTAGCTTCTACTGTAATTCGGGGTTATTTTTTAGTAAAATCTCGAAAGTAGGATCCCAATTTGGATTCGTGCTAATTAGCGCGGTCCCAAAAACTCATTATCGCGATCTCGCGTTGAAACAGTGAATCTAATAGAGCCTCAACTATCTATTACCGTGAGGCAAGTCCCCACAGCGATATTCTGAACTGGCTCGTCGCGAAGCCTCGAGCTTTACAATCTGTACTCGAACCATTTGGCAAATCGATTTTCACGATCCAAAGGCCATTTAACGAAAATGTCTTTACCACGAACGTCCGCAATTATTGTTCGTATTAATTTTGTGCAATCTTGTTCCAGTTAAAAGAAAAATATGATTTTCTTCCAAAACGAAGATAGTGAAATTAACGAGAAACAGAAACTTACAATACTAGCGCTACAAAATTTTCTGACGTGTCGGAGTCGAGTAAAAGTGCCATTTTCGCCTCGAGTCTAATAAAGAATTGAATGAATGATGTACATTGAATGTGTAAAACTTTTTCTGCCGTGCATTAGCAACAAATTCAATCCTCGTGCAGCGAATGGCTTCTACTCGTTGTGTCTGCTACTCTGCTAAATTGTATTGTCGATACTGGAATTATCCAGTCACGAGAAAAAAAAAATGAAGACGAAGAATAATTCGAAGTAAGCTGAGAACTGAATGAACAATAAATATTCATATCTATACGAACGGGGTTGGCAAATTGCGTTAACGCAAATATGTATATAAATTTTCATAACCGAGTACAATATCGTGAATCTGCTAACGTCGTACCGTCGCGAGTACAATTTCCTCGGAATACGCATATTATTCCCGGGGTTTCGAGTGGAATGAAGAAACGGAGCAAGAGAGGTAAAGGGTAGTGTGCGGGAGGGTGAAGGTGAGGAACGATCCTCGTCTCGTTTCGAGAAAACCGCGGCCTGGCGATGGCACGACGGAGGACCCGGTGGCTCGGTTCCCGATTGTCTCGCTCTCTCGTGTTCCTTGTACCGGGCGCGAGGGTGGCAAAACGTGTACCACCGCGACTTTCGGCCAGGATGCCAGGAGAAAAACGAGTGTGCGGAAGCAAAACGGAGCTAGAGAGGGGAGAGAGAGTGTACCAGTAAACCCGAGATGGGGGTTGAAATGCAAGCCGCGGGACATCGTGACGCCGTACAGCGGGCGTCGTGGCGCCGCGCCGCCTCTGCTCGGCCCAGCATCCGGGCGTCGCTCGTCTCCGTTATTCGAGCGTCTCCTCGCCCTCTACCTCGATATATCGATTGGCCACTCGCTCGCATCTTCCACCCTTGCCTCCCCCACTCTTGATTTCTCGAGGTTATTCTCCTTCGCTTCGTCATTGTGTACATACCTTCGGTACACTTTGCTAGACAAACTGAAAAAAAAGATGCCAAGATTTCAGCGATCTAATATTCTTTTTCTTCATATTTTCATGATCACTTTCTTTTTCTTTCGATAAAAAATTCAATAGTATCGCGTACCAGGAGGATCATCGAATTTACTGTGCTGATTGTCTCTGGTAATCAAATTTACTATTGTCATAATTAATAATAATAATAGTTAGTATTATTTTTAGATAACAATAATAATTTATTATTGCAATACAAGCGTCTCCTATCCACCTACCTCGATATATCGCTTGGCCACTCGCTCGCATCTTCCACCCTTGCCTCCCTCACTCCTCTTGATTTCTCGAGGTCATTGTGTACATCCCTTCGGTACACTTTGCTAGACAAACTGAAAAAAAAAGATGCCAAGATTTTAGCGATCTAATATTCTTTTTCTTCATATTTTCATGATCAGTTTTTTTTTCTTTCGATAAAAAATTCAATAATATCGCGTACTACGAGGATCCTCGAATTTACTGCGCGCATTATCTATTGTAATAAAATCTACCATTGTATAATCATTATTATTTTAGTAATACATGATAATTAATAAGTGTTATACAGCTTCCATGCCGTCATCGTTACGGCGAACAATTCAACGCAGAACATCTATTTAAGGGCGAAACAGCAGTCGAAAAACAGAGCTATCCGTCTATACGGTTATTAAAAAATTTCTGACCGCATCGCCTCTGTTTTTCCACGCGAAAATACGCAGCCAACAAAAACAGATGAATCACAATAGTCATCGATGAAAATTTTTCTCCACCCGTGTATACACCCTTTCGTTGGCTCATGAGAGATTACACAACCGTTTTTAATGGGTTCGTTATCCCTTCCTGCAAATTCGACGAGTTCGATCGGCTCTTTTATTTCGTGTCTACGATCGTGTACGATCCCGAAATATTGATACAATGCCATAGGAGCGCATCGTCGATAGCCGGATAAATAAATTAATTCTTTCCCTCCTTTTTGTTTGCATTTCCAATTATATCGTCACCTGTTTGACCGAGAAGAATAATTATTTAGTTAGGAAAGCGTGGAAGCTCGAATACGATTACCGAAATGTAATTACCGTGTCGCGTTGCTCAGTGGCTGGAATTCGCTTAACGAGAAGTTAATCAACTTAAAATTCGTTAATTCCTTTCTATACCGCGAATGGTGATTTTCAGCAATCCACGGACCGTGAAAATATGCGAGAGGTACGCCAAACATAGTTTATAATAAACATGGCTAAAGGGCCGTCGGACTCCCCCCCCCCCCCCCCCCTGCCGATGAAATGTTTCGGAGACTGCGATAAAGTTTGTTTTAATTAACTAGTACGGGGTACTCCGCGATTGCAATTAACCCGAAAGCTACTCAGAGACCTCATAGCGGCGGGAAGGAAGCCACTGCATCGTGTATGGACTGCACGGCCACCAACGGCAAAGGTTGTACCCTCAGCGTTGGCTAATTTCGCCCAAGCGGCAGCATGCTTCGATGCTAAATCCTATTTTAAAATCAAAGTAAACCAGAGAGCCACCCGGACCCCAACCGTGGGCTGCTGTGTGATTAGGAAACTTCGCGCTCGGAGGGGGTTACGCGAACGAAAATATTTTTCGACCCCCCGAACCGACAGATCCGTGACCCGTGAAACGAGGTGGCTAAAAAAAATTAATAAAAAAGTCTCTTTAGCGTTTGATGGAGAGATTCTCTTTTTTCTCTGTGGTGGTGGAAAAAGTGCCATGAATCCACGAGGCACCGACATCGCTCGTCATCGCTCATGGACACTGACAAATTGCTTCACGAACCCGAGTATCTCCCGCAAGCTCGCGTTACGAGCGCCCACTTCGTACGATTCCTCAGTTACGGATTGTAAAGCATAATTCACTCGACGTGGGACTTCGATGGAAATTATCGAAGCAACGTTGATATAACTTGTATGGTGAACGTACCAATGGCCGGACGTTTTAGGCGATATCTATCTCCGAACCCAACTTTCGCTATCATGCGTCGAGAATTTTCGCGAATAGCGGTGACCAATCTCGAGATTAGAGTTTCTAGTTTTCAAAACACATCCTTTAAATACTTTTGCGATATCGTTAAAAATATCTATTCACGATAACGCTGAGAAATGTAAATGTACGGGTGGCTGGACAGCTATTTCTGGGTGTGTCCCGATTATCGAACAAGCCATGTCCCAATGGTTCGGACAGTCGCAAATTCTGAGTGCAACTATGCCCGAACGCAGCTAGTTCGTGGCAACACCAATGAAAATAGGGTAATCTATTAATTGCTCCAATAAAACATGTACACTTATAGAATAACACATGAGATATATGTTGTATGGAAGGCCAACTGAACCCCTTTCGGGTCTTGCCCGATGTCCAGATACTGGGTTTGTTCGTTCACGATTCCGCGTACCAGTGCCCGGACACAAAATCGACTATAGTGCGAAAAGGATAGTATTTCCTACTATACAAATAGTTCCCAGTGGGAACGTCTATATAGATAGTTTCCTATATATATATTAAAACCATTAAATCGAAACCATGGTTGCAATCATGATTGTTCGTCATTGTCTTAACTATAAAATGTATAAATCCCCATGGGACCTGTTTTTTAGGGGAAAAAGTCAATGATGTTGATTTTACTATATCATTTTTTCTCAGTGTATTGTTCAAGCAAATGTAAGAATTAAATGATTATTTGCGCACGGTCTATGCCGATCTTTTTTACATGCATATCAATTGCTACTTGTAAATACTATTATAACAATAACTACTATTTTCTAACCATTATATTCGTAGTAAACTCAAGTCTGCAGGCTAATTGGGACGTGTTCAGTCATCGGTACGTTTATATTATTACGCTTTGTAAATCGCAAGGTCATCGATGTTACGGAAAAACGATGCCCTGATCCTGCATATATAACTTGCGTTGGAATTGTTATGAATGGATGGGCTGTGGGTGTTTTTTCTTTAAAGAAAAGTGTTCCGATCATGCCGCTCGTCTTATATCGATAGCCCGTTAAATTTGTGACACGCGATAAATCATCGGGATACGTGTTTGCCTATAACAAAAAAAAGTCTCGTCGATCGTAAAAATCCGATAGTTATACTTTTATCACGCTAATGGAACAGCCAATGCCATCCCTCGGTAGGCCGACACAACTCGCCGTAGCGAGTGCTAGCCCGAGTGAGAGGGGTTTTGTTTGCATCTGCTTTGCGTCGCCTCGCGACGACTTTGCGATCCATAACAACATTCATCGATCAGCCGGTCGGCCTCGCGCTCGGCTCTCTCGGGATCGAACAGGTTAAACGGCGAGGGGCGCTAATGGGAAGAACGAAAACAAGGATTAAACATTTGGGCAAAAAATATCGAGACACGCTACCGAGACATCGTCTGTTTTGGTCAACGTTGATTCCCGCGCTGCAGATTTACTTCGGTGCTTCGGTACTTCGATGCTCCATCCAAATATCACGAACGCGCCGAGCGCGAGCACGGAATGAGACAGCGTAGATCAAACCTTTGAAATCAATTTCGCGCCCGTCGTACGGAGAGACACACGACGTCAGAACGGAGAGAAACGGAGAAATAACGCGCGTGTGCATGGCGTCTCGTGCCAAGAAAGAACGCCCATGACAGCCTTCTGCGCATGCCTCGACAGGACTGAACACAGTCCATCTCCGATCGTGTTTGTTAGTTACGCAACGGTTTGTGTCAGTCACGTGACGGGCTCCGCAGTGGCGTACACAGCGAAAAACTGTACGATTCGATCGCCACCAATCCCATGGTCTATGCAGTAATAAAATATTTGTCTATAACTATTCCCATCCAAGAAATTATCCAAAGCTCCTTATGGCTTATTCGCACGTAGAATCATTCCTTTCGCATCGATTGCGTGAGAACTGTTCTGATCGATAACCTCCTCCCCGCATTAATTAGAAGTCCCAAAGCCTCGCCATCTTCTCCACGCTAATGCTCGAATTATAAAACGAACAAATTTACGTGCCAAGCGACAAAAATTGTTTCACCGAATATTCCGCGCAGAGCGCGAAGGGGCTCTTCGGGAACCCCTTTAGTTACGGCCCTTGGCGACTTGCGCGGCCAGTCCCGTCTCGTCGTCTCTGCGAGGCAGGATAGGAGCGCGCGAGTGAGACTGCGTTACGGCGAATCGTCGCGGTCGGGAGGGAGACGGAAGCCGAGTGGCGCACGCCAGAGTCGAGCAGAAGACGACGGCCATTTTAACGTGGTTATTGCCGTTACCCCCGTAGTGCGACGATTGTGAAAAGACGAGTGTTTGTATCTCATCGGGGCATCGGCGAGCACGTAGATCGACGGTTGGCAGTGGGGCGAAGAGGAAAAACGCGAATAAAAAACGCAGGGAACAGCGAGGAGACCGTCCAGCGACGTCGTCCGTTCCTGCGAGCCTCGGCAGTCGGTACACGGGAGTTATATCGTTCTCGGTTAGGAAACAGAACGGGACGGATTCGGGACAGATAACAATCGACGGTGTGTAACCGCGTCACTCCGGCATCGACGAGATACAAAAGAATTCGGTGTCACGGGACGATAACGGGACCGAGTGTCGTGTCCCATCTCGATCGCGTAAACAATTATCTCGAGTCGGGCGACGGGGAGGAACAGCGGGAGGGGGAAAAAGTTAACGGAAGGAGGACGGACGACAGAAACGTAACGGACTGAGCGCTGTTAGTTCGCGAGGATTTTCGAAGTCCGAGGGAGAGCGAGAAAGAAACGGAGGAAAACGCAGAGAGACGAGCGAACGCGAATGACGTAGAGGATCCGCGGTGACGGTCTAGAAGGGGGGGAACAGTGTCGAAGCGACAGACTAGCAGTATAGGGCAGTGGAGGAACATCGGGAAGCCGAGGAAAGCCGAGATTCGTCGTAAAGTACGATAATCCATTCGGGCGAAAACGTTTGTGTGTTCGACATATATATACGTTATAAATCGAGAGTGAAGTTCGAACGATACCAAGGGATTTAAGAGTACACGAGAAGAAAAATTCGCGAGGGTTGAATATCCGTCCGTCGCAGCGGCGACAGAAGAAACTAAAAAGCGCGGAGAGGGAGCGAGAGGAGGACGTGCGCAAGGGAAAATAAAAAGAAGACCTTCGGGACAACGAAGCTGCCGAGATGGAGAGCCAGGCCGCTTTCGTGCTCCTCGCTTTTCTATATTTAGCGAGCCCCCTCGCCACGGTCCAGGCAGGTGAGTCTACCGACGATGGAAACTCGCGTTATTGTATCTTTCGCTATTCCCCGCAATCTCGTAATTCCACATTTTTTTTCCTTCCACTCTCTCTCCTTTTTCTCTCTCCCGACGCGCTCTCGGTGCAATTAACCTGCGGCGCTTCGCTCGACAGTGCGCGCTTTGTTTCGCATCGCGTTGAGAGTGAAAAACGAGACTCGAAATAAACTATGAAGCACTAAGAGCGCATCGGTTGCGTTTCCGAGCGCGCGAGCTTACCAACGATGTTTTCAATGGCATTTTAAACATCTCGCCGAGTTCGTTCACGCTCGGAGACAATAGGCATTGTGCGATAGATTCATTTAAAAATCTGCTCTCCGGTCGAGCCGCTCTCAAAAACGTGGCGAGCTCGGGCTTCCGAGAACGAGCTGGGCACGTCTGAGCATGCTCGACGATAACGAAACTCGCGTTAATTCATGTTCATTTCGCGAATATCGATTTTTTTCTTCTTAAAGCGTGAATAACTTCGGCTGAAAATAATGTCGAATCGTTACCCGCCGAAGCTCGTCGAAACGCGATTTCCATTCATTCCTGCCTTCCTGCACTCACGCCGCTTAAATCCCGTTCATAAAACTCGGCATATTTGTCCCAATCTGATTACCGCCGAACGAGAACAAATTCCCCCTCCCAACCCGCTTCCATTTCGCTTAGTATTAAGAGGGTTATTATTGTTGTTATCATTTTGGTGATTGTGTGTTTTTTTCGTTATTATTTTAATTTTTGCCTTTACGTTGCACGATTAGGTTTGTCCATCGATCCATTATTCCGTTTAAACCATTATCCATGTCCAAGAGCCTCGGCGAAAGTGGGATCGAACCTGAGGATCTGCGAAAGGGTTTTAGCATTCCGTTGGAGGCGCTCGCGTGTTATCGTATCATTTTATCAAGGAAAATTATTCGCGAGCGACGAGAAGAGGGGGGGGGGGGGCTCGTTCGTGCCTCTCCCTCTGCCTTCTGTGCAATTAATCCGACGGACGGAATTTTTCGTTTTAATCTAATCAACGAGCGGCAACACAACGGGGGCGTCCTTCGTTCTGCAAAGCGACGGTGTGGTAGTCGTCGCACTTTCAGCGGTCTGTTTCTGGGCGAGCGTGTGCCTCGCTATACCACGTGGTCTCCGCTAAGCTCCTCTCTCCCCCTACTATATACATGCGGAGTATGGCGTTCTGGGTCGATGCGCAACGCTGCGATTTCGAGATCGATAATAGCCCGGCCACGAAGCACGAGATCGAATGAGCCGAATTGTCTTTTCAATAATCACGATAACATCGTTTCCAACTAGAAACCGCCCACGAGACTTGGAAAAAAAATCTTTCGAAATTCAATTAAAAGAGAAAAAGAGTAGAGCTCATTTTTATTCGTGATTGGACTATTAAAACAAATTCCTCGTGCAGGCTTTTCGAGCACCGCGCGACGCGAGCTTTTAACACGTTCCATATATATTCGGTACGCGAGGCACCGGAAACGACTTTTTTTTTCTCACCACGAAAAAAAGCTGAGTTCTATTTTCGTATCCGCAATGAAAAAATACCGCGTCGACATTTTCGCCGTGACGTTCTTCGCCTATCTCGTTTATCTCGATTAAATTCGTTTCTATCCTAATTTAAGACATGAAAAAACAGACAAAAAACGGTCTCGCTTCTCTCCTTCAGCGAATAATATTGATCGGGCCTCGAGCACTTCGGTTCGACCTTGTTTATTTGTTGTCTTCTCGGATTTTCCGGTTCCACTGTATGATTACAATTAATCGGCGGTTAATAATCGTTGTTGTTTCCTCTCGATGCCGATGACGGGCGGATTGGAATACTCGCTCAGCCTCGGGGAACAAAGTCGCTGGCGATGTGAGTCACGTGGACTCCGTTCGCCCGTCATCGACGATCTCGAATCTCGCGTAGCTGTCGTGCGGTGTTCACGAATGAATGTTCGTGTGCATGCGGGTGCGTCATGCGGCCCATTTGCTTCGTTGCGTACCGTGTGTATTTGTATGGTGTTTGGTCCGTTCACAGCGTAGCTGGAAGTACACAAGTACATTTGCGCCGCTCCCTGCAGCGGCACCGCAGCGGATCCGCATACCGTTGGAGGACGACCCATTCAGTTTCACTCGTAACGTTTAACGAGTCTCGCTAACCGCCAATAACAATTATATTGTACCAATTCAATCCACTCGACGTTTGGTCCAATTTTCATCAAAGTCGTCGCTCAGGCCAAATATATTTTCAACTAAGTTGATATTAATGTAGGATCGTCGGGACGCGGCGATGGCGGTGCGCATGCGCAGTATATAGGACGCTACCACATTCTGTTTAATTCACGACAGCTCGAAAACTAAACAGTAAAGAATTCTCTAATTTTTTAAGCATATTTGTCCGATGCTCGCCAAAATCTTGCTAACAACCATTGACAATTATATCGCACTAATTCAATCCACTCGACGTTTGTTCCGATTTTCATCGAAGTCGTCGCTCAGGCCAAATATATTTTCAACTAAGTTGATATTAATGCAGGATCGTCGGGACGCGGCGATGGCGGTGCGCATGCGCGGTATATAGGACGCTACCACGTTCTGTTCCATTCACGATAGCTCGAAAACTAAACGGTAAAGAATTCTCAAATTTGTGAAGCATATTTGTCCGATACTCGCCAAAATCTTGCCAACAACCAATGACAATTATATCGCACCAATTCAATCCACTCGACGTTTGTTCCAATTTTCATCGAAGTCGTCGCTCAGGCCAAATATATTTCCAACTTCGTTGTTATTAATGTCGTTACCAGCGGGACGCGACGATGGCGCAGCGCGGCGGCGCAGTACATACGACGTTACCACATTCTGTTTAATTCGCGATAGCTCGAAAACTAAACGATAAACAATTCTCAAACTTTTTAAGCGGATTCGTTCTAGGCCCGTCCAAAATACTCTCGTTTTTCTGTCCATCATTGATTCTTTTGCACGGTAAAAATAAATTGTCGTTTGCGCGTTTTGTTACGACAAATGACTACAATTCATGACATCTTCGAGTTTAAATATCTCGGTTCAGAGACGGTAAATTCTACCTAAATTACACTGATACATGAACAACATGTTGATTGATGCTTATGCTAAATTTTAGTGAGTTCTTTTAAAAAATTCACTACGTGACGGTTCTGCTTTAAATTCTCGCTTGTAGGTCACGCGGTAAACTTCTCTTTTCATTACTTAACGTTTCCAGCGATCGGAAATAAAGGTTGGAACAAAGTTTTCTCTGCAAGGGCGATAAAAATTCTCAAACTTGTAAAATTATTCACGTAATATTTTCTCTCAAACATCGCGAGGCCATTGATGTGCGTCGTCCTCGGGGAAATTCGGATGTATACACTGTTGCTCGAGATTGTTGTACGAATGTTTGTGTGTGTATGTGTACAATACGTCATACGGCCTGCGAGACAGTACGATCTTCCGTTTATTGTCCGTTGACTCAGACCGTCGGTCTTATGGCAAGAAATCATAATTGGGTTCATCATGGGGTGTAAAGTAAATAGAAAAACAATTGTTTGCAATATGGATGAGTAATTCGTGATTCAAACGCCTCGCTGGTTACATTACCGATGTGAGTCATGCCATAGTTTTTCCACACAAAAGTCGAGTCATTATAGTTAGTTCTTCGGATAAGGGTAGACGGATATTCGACATTTGCTGCGCACGGGAAAAATCTCGAAAAAAGAAGAATTTATTAGGTCGTGAAATATGTTTTTTTTTCTTTTCGAGACCGCCAGAGTTCTCCCGACGTTTCGTCGTCGGGCGACGCCGAGGTTGAATCCTCGAGCCTCCCATGACCTCCGATCGATCGACTTATTATTCGACGAATCCTCGCATAGGCGGGGCCGCCGCCTCTCCGCTCTCCATAACATCAACTTTCGAATCCTTCGATTAGCTACATAATTCTTTTTGCTTTGTTTTTAATTTCATTTAAAAAAAAACATTTTTTAAAACTATTCCACACTCCTCGCCCGCCATGTGTAACGCTGCAAAAAAATAAGAGGCTTGGTTTTATACACGTATTAAATTTGTTACTTGCGCAAACGAGGTGCTACGCCCGACTCTTGGACGACGAACGGAAAACTCGTTTGCCCGTTCTGTTGGATTTTTTTTCCCCCCGAACAATTTATTTATCACTATAAATTTGTTATTATCGATTATTTTTTTAAACATGTTGATTTGGGTGGTATTTGGTGTAACGTAATGCCTGCGAGCGATCGGGTGTAATTACTGGTGATATGTAATCTAGGTTACAACTGTCGAGGTACAATAATTTCCTAAAAATACAAAAAAAAATTTATTTATTTTTTCCCTCGACATTGATGTCTCCTGTGCTTTCTATTACTCTGTATCTGGCTCGCCTAGCTCTGACCTATATTCAAATCTATATCTCTCGCTCTCCAACTATTCTGTATATTTTTCATGCTTGCGTAATTTAACTCAGCGACAGAAATACAGCAAAAAAAAATGTATTTTATGAAAATGAAAGGAAAAACAGTGAAGACAAAAAAAAACAAAAATCTTATTCTTAATGACTAAGTGCGTTACGCGGGACCGTCAACCGTGAACGAGGGTCAGCCATGGACGATCGAGTGTACCGGTCACAAGCCCGGCGAAAAATTCAACTGGACGAGAAACGGTCAGCCCCTCGAGGAGCTTTCGTCCGGCGATCTAGCTGTACTGACGACGCTAGACAAAGGGATAAGCAATCTCACAGCCAAACACGCTACGGAGTTGCACGAGGGAAACTACAGATGCACCCCCGGCGGCAACGAGTCATTCCATCTTGCGATTAAAAGCGGTTCGTAGTAGATCCATCAATGCAACAAACACAAAAAAAAAGTTCTATTATGAATGCGTTTAGTTTACCGTCGACGGAACAGTCGATGAGCAATTTAATTTTTTTTTTCTCTCTGAAGTATCGATCGTCGACTGTTTAACGTCGTATTGTCAGATCCAAACTACCAAGAACTCCAGTACTACACCAGTAGCAATCAGTCGGTAGAGCGCAGAGTTGCCGGCGTCAAGGTCGTTCGCTCGGTTCAGAAAAAAAATACACATAAAAAATTCGCAGTAAAAAAGATCCTCTGGCAACTCTGCTACACTATCCCTTTCTCGCTCGCTGTTCTGCCTTCAGTTCTAGACTCTAGTCGTTGAAACCAGTCTAAAAAGCACATAAAAAACAACAACAACAGATACACCCAGAAAAATAATTTATTTGACTTAAATAAATATTTATTAAAATCAAGTAAATATTTTACAGAAACCAAATAAACGGTGGCCGTCAAATAAATGATTTTTCTTGGTGTAAGCTGCAAAATAAATTTCTTTGTCAGTTTAAAAAGTAACGATTCTCAGTACATATTCTCTCGACCATATAACAATAATTCTCAGTACATATTTTCTAGACCTAGTTATAAATTAGCCACTTGGGTGTGAATTATTTTTACATCTTTTTTTCTCGCATATATTACATGTATATATTTCTATAAATACATATTGCGCTGTTTCATCTCGGGAGAACTGCGCGAAGTTCGTAGTTGCGCATAACTGCGAACCGTACCGACGTTCGACGTTACCCCATATTCTCGTTCGCCCTTCGCGTCTCTATGTAGGTGCTCCAGTTTTCTGAATTGTGCAGACCTTCCCAGCTAGTTCCGTATGCGCGCGTTTCGACATACACGTACACACGGCGCCGATCGTATACGTAGGACAGGTTCGTCCCCCCGGCATTGTTGCACACCGAACAATAGTACATGCTCTGTACCGAGCAACGGATCTGCCCCCCCCCCTCCCCCGCGCCCCCTGGCATCGTCTATACGTATCAGCAATGCGCCCGGCGCTCTCAACACTGCGAACGTGCTTCTGCACGTCCAACCTACGCACATAGAGAGATCCGCAGCCAATCGTGGTGCATTTCCCATGCTCGGCTCTCGCATGTTGCGAACCCGGAGGGTTATCCGCGATCGGTGGCTAAGTACACAGCCACCAGTGTGCGAGGCACAAAACTGAGATCCGCCTGTGCCGAACAACTACATATTCTGCCGCCGCATAAGCGAGGGTATTTTTCGTAGGTCCGTAATTACTAAACGAGGCGTGCTCCGCGCCGTTGCCTATTTCAACATGCATATTCCACCGGTCATACGCCCGGGCGTAGATGCATACGCAAATAGGAAGGTACTGCTGGATGCCGACAATGTTCCTTTCTCAACGTTCTCGCGGCTTCTTCATTTTTTTCCTAATATTTTAAAATTTTTTTTCCCTGACTTCCTGGTATCGTTAGTTCTTCGCCATTTTTCCTGTCGGCGAGTTTATGTATTTATATATATATATATGGTCGTTGTGGGGGTAGAGTGAAAATGCGGTAGGAGTGTGGCTGCTCGTTCGAGTGTCTCCGCGCATGAAAGACGAGCGGGGAGAGATATCTTTGTTCTTCGCGCTTTTTTTATTTATTTTTCCTCTCGTTTCTTTCAGCTCCTCGGCTTTTCAACTCTTTATCGTTATTGTTTTTTTCCTCTTTTCTCGGCAAGTGAACTGAACTTTGTAACACAATTTTCGTGCCCGGACACCGAGGATTCTTTTACTCTTGTGTAAAGTTTCTCTCTTTTTTTGTTTGTTTGTTCTTATCTCGGTTTTTTATTCGGGTCACTGATTTTTTTTTTATATTATTTTTTTCACATAGCTCTCGCCTCTCGTCATTTATCTCAGTGGATCGTGATACGAGCATACCACAGACTGTTGTGCCTCAGGTTATCGGTCATTATCGATTAGATTGCAAAGACCCCGAAGATTTTTTTATCTCGATAAATCTTGATTTACCGAACTGTTGAAATATCAATCTCTGAGCGTGACTGTCTTATCGACTATTTTTTTTTATAGATCTTGCACGTAGTAGCTAGAATTTAGGTGTTTCATTCAAATACACTTTTATACAACCAACATTTTTTAAAATCAATTGCTTATTAAATTCATATGAATTTATACGAATTTAATACATTTTTCGCATATCGTATAACGTTGAAAGTCGCATATCGTTAACTAATGATCGATATTAACTTGTGCGCATGCGCAGTAGTGTTTAATTACTACCGGCGGAGTAATTAATTAAGGGGAATAATGAATGACCTTAAAATAACCACATTGTGTGCGTCGCAAAATCGTCATATTTACCAATGACGGCAAATATGACGATTTTGCGACGCACACAATGTGGTTATTTTAAGGAAGGCGGAAAAAAGGTTCTATATGCTACACGGCAAGGAGCGAATTTTAACCCAGTATAATTTCTGGCCTTTAGCATATCGTATATCGTTGAAAATCGCATATCGTTGACTAATGATCGTTATTAACTTGCGTGCTTGCGCAGTAGTGTTTCATTGAAGGCGGAGTAATTAATTAAGGGGAATAATGGTCATTGGCAAATATGACGATTCTGCGACGCACGCAATGTGGTTATTTTAAGGAAGGCGGAAATAAAGGTTCGTATGCTACATGGGAAGGAGCGGATTT